>RJWT010042611.1:0-12109 GCA_004365215.1 Cuniculus paca | reverse complement strand
ACATCCGGGATGGACAGGGTGGCGCTGCTGGTGGAATCTGTCAGAGACGCGCCGGAGAGGATGCTGGAGGTCAGCGAGGCGTCTGGCGCCCTGTCCAGGTCCACAGCGGCCTCGGTCAGCTCGTCCTCCGCGGGGGGCGGCGCGGGGCCGCCGCCGGGGCTCAGCGGCAGCTGCTGCCGCCTCATCAGCTCCTCATAGGCAGCATCAGCATCCAGTAGGTTTTTTTCTTCGCCGGCGCAAGTCACCAGGGTGTCCAGATCCACTATCTCGTGGCTCTCCGGGATGATGTAGGAGCTCGAAACGATGTCTTCCTGAGGCACAACAGAGCGCAAGCTCTCCAGCTCGTAGAGCTCCTTCTGGAAGTCTGTGATGGTCTGCGTGGGATCCTCATACATGTGCTCCGGAAGTCTTATCTTTGGCTCCCTCCCCCTCTGCTGCATGAATCCGTTTTCCTCTTCCGGCCTGGTCAGCAGGCTGCCGTCCCCTGCTGCCTCGTAGGAGTCCTCCACGAGCGACTCGTAGATGTAATCCTCGATCAGCATGCCGCCGTACAGCGGCTCCTTCTCGAACGCCTCGTCGCGCTCGCCCGCCGCGGGGAACGCTTTGTATCTGTGGGGCTTGTGCAGCATCTCTTCGTACATCTCCTTGGCGCTTTTGGACGCCTTCTGCGCCCCTTCCGGCAGGACCGCCTGCTCGTCCGTGGGCGAGTACAGCGACACGGCGGTGGGCAGTCTGTACACCTTCTGGACCTCGATGATCTTCTCGGGGCTGATTTCGAAGCCCTCGGGGTCGGACTCGATGCTGGGCGAGTACTCGGAGCAGGACGAGCGCTGCAGCTCCTCCATCTCAGCCGCCTGGCGCAGCTCCTCGGTGGGGGACGCGTCCTCGATGGGCGACAGCGTGCTGGGCGGCGTCTTGGGCCGCTCGCGCCTGCGCTGCGCGCGCAGCTCGTCCTTGTCCTTCTTGGACTTCCGGCCCGAGCCCTTGCGCTGCTGCTGCAGCTCCGCCTCGCGCTGCCGCTCCTGCTCCCTGAGCAGCTGCTCCTCCTCGCGCAGCTCCTCCTCCTCCGACGAGTCCTCGATGGTGGGCAGCAGCGGCCCGTGGCCGCGGTGCCGGGCCTTGCGCGGCTGCTTGCCCTCGCCCCGCTTGTGGCTCGGGCTGCTGTCGCTGTCCTCGTCCAGCGACGACACGGACGTGGGCGAGGTGCCGGGCGTGAAGCTGGAGGCGTGCAGGCTGGAGGAGCCCTCGCCGCGGGAGCGGTCCTCGGGCGAGTCGGTCAGGCTCTCCATCTCCAGCTCGGGCTCCTCGTCCGGGAAGAGCGCGGCGCGCCGCTGCTCGGCCGTGCTCAGCTCGATGGTCTTGAAGCGCCTCAGGCCCCCGCCGGCCAGCGTAGGCTCCTCGCCCTCCTGGCTCTTGGTCTCCCTGGCCTTGCCCTCGGGGCTGTCGTCGAAGGCCTCGTCCTCCTCGTCGTGCCACGAGTGCCGGCGGCCCTCCTCCTCCAGGCCGGCGCCGGCCTTGCGTGCGAAGCGGCGGTGGCGTCCGGCCGCGGCCCTGGCCCTGCCCCGCGCGTCCTCCCTGCCCCGCGTGCCCTCGGGGGCCCCGGGCTCGGGCGGCCGCCGCCGCAGCCCCTCGTCGTCGTCTGAGCCCGAGGCGTCCTCATCGGCGCTCATCCCCAGGATCTGCTTGCGGATGAAATCCTCCTCGTCCGCGCTGTCCTCCCGCTTGTCCTCCTCGCTGCTCGAGGAGCCCACGCTGGCCCTGCGCTTTCTGGGTGGCACCGGCGAGGTCTCGCTCTCGCTGCTGTCCTCCAGCGAGGAGCGACTGTCCCCCGCCAGCATGCGCTCTGGGGGGCCCTGGCTGCCGGGCACGTCCTGCTGGGTCCCTTTCTTAGAAACCTCTCTCTTTTCTTCCGGGCTCTCCTTGAGCTCCTCGGCAGCAGTCCTCTCCAGGGTTTTGGAGAGCAGCTGAGGGTCCCTCGGCTGCCCAGGAGAGCCCTCGTGGGGTTGTGTCTTTCTGTCTGACTTTTCATCCACCAGAGTAGTTGCCTGGGCTTCCAGAATGGAGAGGACCGTGCTTTCCAGCTTGGCCAGGTCCGAGGGGCTGGGCGGGCTGCTTTCTCGAGAAAAAGAGTCCTTTTTGAGTTCCTTGAGCAAGTCCTTCTCATCGCTGGGAATCAGACTTGGAATTTCACCAAGGGACCCTGATATTCCATCTGAAGAATATCCTGTGTCGCTCAGGCCTTGTGGGCTTTTAGGCTGCTGAGAGCTTGAGGTGTCCGACTTGTCCTCTTCCTTGTCCTAGCAGGAAGGAAAAGACACAGGGACACTTCAGATAGTGGCACTGGAACACTCACCTCTCCCTTGCCCGTATAACCACGAGGAATGGGGAGCTTTGGCAATGACAGGTCAGTTTTAAAGTTCAAGTGAGGGCAAAAAATGAAGAGAGTTGGTGTATACTGGCGACGTTAATGTTCATTCAACCTAAGTTAATTCACGTCACCTCTGCGTGATCTCTGGGTTTCTTCCATTAATACTCTACCTTTCCCTTCCAAAGTATTATGTTTCTCAGTACCCTTTGCTGTGGAATAAGCTAAAATTGTAAAAGAAAAACTTTCATTGTAATTTTCTATTAGCATAATCTCTCTGGATTACTAGGTCAGGCAAAAATGAGAAACAATCAGAGGATGAGCCTGGCGCTTGCCTGGCTGGCGGGAAACGCACCTAACAGAGCAAACAGCTCTATTAACACTGCACACGCCTCCTGTGCTCACGTTTCTGCTCATAGTCAAACAAGACACTGCCTTTAAGACACTCTGAGTGCTGTAAAACATGGTATATTCATGGGATTGCTCTTACGATTCTGTCACTTGGAATGAATGTTTAGAAATTACAAACTCTTAAAAAATTACATGATAGTTGTTCTAACTCATAGGTTCAGCTAGAGAGAAATATTCAGCTTTCTTTCTAGAGTCGTCCATCACATTGCAGCATCTTGCATCAGCGTTGTTTCACAGGTACCGCTCACGCCGTCAGTTTTGAGGTTGCTGGGTGTTTCGTGCTGAAGGGGTCCTTCAGTCAGCAAGTGACTGCTGTGAGTGTGGCCATGCGCGCTCCAGGAGACAGGACACCTGCTGACCCTGGGTGCTCCTTGTGCTGTGCTGATATCACCGTTCAGCTCAAGAACCAGAGAGCTCTTTGGTGACAATGATAGCCACAGAGACTCTGCTATTACAAATACCCCTTGAGCAATGGGAGGCCAACCGACCCCCTCAGCTACCAGGCTTACAGCAGTGGCCTCAGCCCTGTGGGAAGAAGGGTCAGAGGCAAAGCAGCCACCAGCGCAGGGCCCTTCTCTTGGCCTAGAAGGCTGCCGCGATTCCACTGGGCCTGTGCTGGAACTAGCTCAGTAGTTTCTGAGGGTGTGCGTACAAGCTCTTCCATTTATTGCCCAGCTGAACAGCTTGGGTCACACAAGTAATGAAAAACACACAAAACACCTTTCCTCCTTCCTTCCCTTCTCAGATTTCTCAAATATAAATGTTGCTGACTTAATTCTCACTGTAGACTCATTTTTATCACAGTATATTACTTTACTGCATATGGCTAAAGATATATCCTGAGTGCAGGACAGGGCAAGATGTTTTTGCTGAGTTAGCATGCCTCGATTCAAAAGGTCAGTCTGATACAGTCTTAACAACTTTAATGTGCAAAGCACCACCTACTCATTCTGATCATTAGGAGCTATCCTAGCTCATTTCAGGTGTCTTTCTAGACAATGTTACTGGTCTGGAGGTGAGACTATGATCTGAGCTTCCAACTCGCTTTGGTTCCCTTTCCTAGTAGCTACACTCTGAAAGGCCAGGGGTGCAGCCGTCCAGGAAAATCCCTGGGATGTCTCGGTGGGAATTTTTTCCTTTGGGATTGCATTTCACACAACTCAGAGCACACTTATTCCTTCTGCGACCAGCAGGCAGTTAGGACCATCCAACCTGCACCAATGCTTAGTAAAGGGCGTCGCCAGGAGCATGGGGAGTCTAAGATCTATGAGTAAAACAGGTCAGGAAAAACGATCTTTCATAATTTAAACTGGAGTATCATTTTGCATTTCTTGTGTCCAAGTACCAGTGTAACAAAGCTGCACATGTATGAAGACAATGTGACTACTATTTGTAACAGTTCTTTGAGTATAAAAGAGAAATTACTTTCATACAGTGGACTCCTAGGGCTCCACTGACATTTTACAGGAATGAGAATAGGATTAGACATGCCTCATGTTACAAGAAGATGAAGAAACAGCAGACAAAGGAATAGCACCTGAATACCAAAATTCCCACCCCGTGATCCCCTCCGTGGCTCCTCCCTGCGCCCTCGCCTTCCTTCCTTCCTCAGCACTCTGTTCTACCGGCTCCTCCAGGCCCTGGTCATTCTCTGCCACACCCTGTGCAGGGTGCAATGGACGTTCGCCTGTGGCGATGCTGCTGTGAGGCCTCTGTGCCCAAAATGACTCTTCCTGTCCCACAGTATAAGGTGTGAGCCTCCACAGTGCTCATGTGCCGCACTCCTGCCGTGTAAGATTGAACATAGCGAGCAGATGATCAGGAAACCAAGTTAGCTGACCAAAGGCACTTGGCTGATACATTCAGAAGGAACAGCTTCTGGTCCTTATTTATCATGGTATATTGAAAAACAATTACTGATGTCAGTTGCCACGGCCAGTGCAGCTCTTGAGAAACTCCCAGGGGGAGGACCTTGAAGAAACAAAGACAAGAGTGAAAACGCAGCAAACTGAGATCAGGTGGAGCCCTCTCTCTTGATGGAGAAAAGGAACCGCCCAGAGACTGCTGCGCATTTATTTATACTTGCAGCAGGTTGATGTCAGGTGGGAGCCCTCTGCTTCACAACCTGTTCACCTGGCTCCCCTTGGGCAGTCTGAGTTCTCGGGGCTGGCCTTGCTCTAGCCGCAATGTGTGATCCATCTCCAGCTTCAGCCACTCCCCACGGTTGGTTCTTCCTACATGACTGGCTTTAGGTGTGAAGTCCTGAATAGCGTTCAGTGTCCTGCTTCATCACACTGTGTGAACCATCAGACCTCACACCGCCCAGGTCCTTTGCCTCCAGGGACGTATACATTCAGCTTTACAGGTGCTACCGAGTTTTTGAAAAGTCTCTTCTTTGTTGTAGACAGAGACTGGCACACTGAAGTGCTTACCAACCCTGGCCTTCCAGTAACCCTTTCCATATTAGCCCCTGCTTTCGTGAGACATCTGTGTTACAACAGGAGTGCTGTTTGTACAATGCCACTTAACTGGTGTGTACCACTGAATGCTGCTTCCTTAGTAACATCTGTTAGAAACTGGACCACACAAGAGACACTGGTGAAGCACAGAAGAATGTGAAACTGTGTAACTCGGATCCTGCTTTCTCTAACTACTGATCTTGATGGGTACCTGAATTACCGTAATCTCAAGGACTGATCAAAATGTGAGGGTAGCCTAATTAAGCTTATTTTCTTGAAAATTTCACAATGTACATGACTATAAGATTGGGATATTTCTCTTAGTTGGTTTGAAAATTTAGGAAAGTGTACTTATTTTAAGAAGAATACTAAGTTATTTAGTAACATAGCATTTAATGATATGAATTGAAAAAATGGTTCTTTCTAAATTGTATGTTTATATGTGTATAAATATCACTGAGTTTTAATGTTTATTTTCTCATATGAACAATCAGGAAATTGGCATTTTTATTACTCACTAAATATTTTTTACATGTCATACAATTTAGAGTAGTCTCTAAATATACAAAAATAAAATATCAAGTATGTTAAATTTTGGCATGGGAATTTTATTTTCATCTTTCAGTGGAGGCAGTGAGCATGAACAACTGTAATTTACCCATACAATTTTAAATAGCTTTGTTTTGATTTTCTCTAAGGAAATTTGTTTTTCATTTACTTTTTTTTTTTAGCAACATTGAGGATTGAATCCAGTGCCTTTGCACTGAGCTATATCCCCAACCAATATTTTTAAAATTTTGAGATAGGTCTTGTTAAGTTGCCCAGGTTGGCCTGGAACTTGTGATCCTCTTTCCTCAGCCTCCCAGAGTGCTGGAATTACAGGAGTGTGCCATGACATCTAGCTATTTTTTAAAATAACACTGAAGAACAGACTCTACTACACTGACTTCCATTTTTATTATATATGGCACTTTCCCCATGAATAGAATTATGACAACTTGAGTCTAGTCTATGTATATAAAACAATTACACAAAATTTCCAGTGGCTAAGATTCATTTTTCACATTACTAACTAAAAGGAGAGAGTGAAGAATTCCTTCCAACAACCCACACCCATTTACTGAACTACAGAAAGGCAGTGATGAGTTCGGCCCCATATGAAACGCTCTGAATGGTGGTATTTCTTCAAGATGTCCCTCATGATGGCAAATGTGCAAAACATATTTGCACTGTCAAGTTTGGATGTGCCCTTTCCAGAAACAGTGAAGCCTTTATCTTTCCATACTGAAGGCAAACAGTAGTTTTCTGAGTAGTTCTGTGTGTTAAGAACTGAATTCTAGGTTATACACAAAAGGGTGCAAAGCAAGTGTATTACATTTTAGGTTAATTTTCCCAAAGTCATTTATTTTTGATAGCCTAAAACTGTACAACAAGTTCATAATCTATTATCATTTATACAAAGTTTGTTTGCATAGGTTGCTAATCTGGGTGTTTGAAATATTCCAAACAAGATGAAGTCCATAAAATTCGCAGGGCTTGAAGGCAAAGATCAAACATTCCCACCTAAATACCACTACAGAAAACCTGATTGTCTCCCCCTATCTGATTGCATATCACTGTATACAATGGTTGTAGGTGATTTCAATATTAATCTTTCAAGCAATTTTAAACAGAAATTAAAGAACATGCTAAAGTATATTCAAGGCTCTGAAATCAAGAGAGCTACAGTATTTCAGTGCAATATATCAAATATAGCCTTAAAGAGTATTCTGCTTAAGTATGTAAGTAAAAAGAATTCTGTAGCACCATGACTTGTAAAAATATTAAGTTTGGAAAGTGTACTTTTCACATTCCTTATTATATTTCAGGATCAATCTTAATTCTGTTCAATAAATACATTTTAGAAAACTCAAACAAAATGTTGTGGTAGCAAATAAATGTTAAAAGCCAATAATAATAATACAGACAACCACAGGGCCAAATAAATGAATAAAGTCATATGCATATATAAAAACAAAAATTACACAAAGTAGTGTTGTGGTAGAAGTTGCTAAGGAGATGACAGCTTATCATAATGCAAAGGCCGAGTGCTACAGCACAATGGGAGAGAGAGGGCAATGAGCGTAGCCCTGATCTCACTCTGGCCTGGGATCCTACCTCTGCTGCTTCCCAGCTGTGGGGCTGGGACATACGATCTGATTTCCCATCTTTCCGTCTGTTTCCCTCAACCGTCATAATATTTTCTTGGTCAGTAGTTTTACAGTAAGAATATATATAATATATTTACAGCTAAGACTATATTAAGAAGTAAATTAAGAATATTGCCTTTATTTTTGACAAAAACTAATTAAAAACAAACCCACACAGGCAGTTCAGTGGTCAGAGCAGTGGCCGCCACAGTGGCCCAGGAGTGCCACTGGGTCCCGGGTATGGTGGGGGAGGGTGCCGCATCAGCACAGGGGAGGCTGAGCGTGGGGTGCCAGGGGACATTTCCATCTGTGTTTAGGAATTGCAGGCCACAGGTGCTCGGTTTTGATTTCCAGTTATACTGGACCCAGACTGCAGAGGGCTGAGAGGCCAGGTCAGCAGCGCCTCCCACTGGGCGCGACCTCTACTGTGGGCTGAGGCTGTCCATGCGAGGCAAATGACCAAAGGACCACGAGGAAACATGAAGACTTTTATTGTAAGTTTTAAAATCCAAACAAAAAAATAAAGTTTCCCAATATCTTAACTAGAGCAGCAGCAGAACTGCCTCATTTCTTGTTAGATGCTAGGTCATTCGATCTATGGAAATCCTGGGAAAACACTGGAAGTTCCACTCCAAGGAGCAGCTAGGTAGAGACAATCACCTAATGTGACCCTTTTTATATTCGAGCTTGCTGTTTAGTTAAACATTTCTCCAGCTTTTTTTTTACCTAGTTTTAATCAAACCAATGTTTCTGTAAGGGGTACACAGTAGACTAAATACACCTGCAAAAGAATTGTGTGTTGATAAAATTAATAAAGTAACATATCCAATATGAAGGAAGCTGAGGTTTTTCATATGGTGATTGGACTTTCATAAGAAACATAATAGGGCAAAAATAATGACAAATTAAACCAAATCTGATATGAAGTGGGCCAAAAATGTTTAGTGCTATCAAGGAAACGCTGTGAAATCGAGAGCTACATCCATCACTACACATAAGAAAGCTGCCTCAACACGGAGTGTGCTTCGCAGCGCGGCCAGCGCATCACGGGCCCACCTCAAACCCTGCTGACGTTCAAGCGAGGAAGCTTTCCGCACTTCCTCAGGGTTCGCTTTTCCTACTTTTTGAGAGAGTTTCACTATGCAATGCAGGCTGGCCTGGAACTCCCCCCGTAGCCCAGGACAGGATGGCCTGGAACTCCCAGCGATCCTCCTGTCTAAACCTTCCAAGTGCTGGGGTTACAGGCGTGCGCCACCACGCCCCGCCTGCATCAGTTTTGACTAAATTGAATGAAAAATATTTGAATCTTCTCTTGAATTTTCTTACTTAATTATAAAAAAAGATAACATTATTTGAGGAAATGACTTTTCTGCTGTAGAAATATGACTAAAGTAAAACATGGAAAATAATATGATTAACAACTTAAATTGGATTCCTTTGCCAGCAAATATTGGAAGGAGAAAAGAAAATAATTGTGGAAGGTCTGTGGAAAAGATTTAAAATAAATAAGTAGTGAACAGGTTGGTAGTAATAGAATTAAATTATGGATATGTACTTAGTATATAATGTTCCCTCTTTCTATGTAAAAAATAAAGTATTCCAAAAAAGTATACCAATAAAGATATAGCCTCAAGGTTAACTGATTTGTTTAATCAAAGTACACATATTTTAGTGAAAAAACTCCTCTGCATATTAAGTAATGAGGAGTGGTTCCTCTAATTGAAATTATTTTTGTTAAAGGGAAAGATTACATAGGTTCATAAATAGCAGTATGAGCGAAATTCAGCTCTGCATCAGTTACAAGTTGGCCAGGATTGGATGGAGTGCCTCAGGGTATTACTGAAGTAGTATAATGAATACTAATACAGGAAGTAACTAAGATTATTTTATAGAGGTTTATTGATTAACTCATGGTAAATTTATTTAAGATGCAGAATATAAAATTTAAATCTTTTAAAATAAAAATAGAAGGATTCTCAAGTCCAACTTTTGGTAACAAGTGGTTATCAGTGATATACCACATACTACATAATTTGACAGAAAGTAAACACTGGTTATCAGCAGCATATTACCCAGGAAGTGTTTAGGGAAAAATTACCCAAGCTCTTCTCATCTTTTTGAGAAAATTACAGTATGGAAACAGCCCTTTGAAGACAGTTTGAATTCATCACATGATTATGCTACATAAAAATGACATATGCCAACTTTTAAAACATCTAGAACATTAGAACATTGTAATCCATTAAAACACTTCCCAAATGAAAAACAAACCTATGAGTGAATATTAATATTTGTGGAATTTCCACATTTTTTCATAAGTAGGGTTCAACTCTATACTGGAAATCAGGTATTGAGATTTGGTGAGTATAACATTTGATTCACTTCTTCAATTTATCATATACACTTGGTGAGGTATCCTGTGTTTGCTACAGATAGTCATTAAAACTAAACAACATACCAGAATAATTTAACATTCATACAACTTAACTTTGAAGCCAAATTTCAAATAGCTATAATATTAAATTTTAAACCTAGATAAATTGCATAATGAAGCCAGGCATGGTGGCACAGGCCTGTAATTCCAGAACTTGGGAGACTGAGGTAGGAGGATCGCCACAAGTTTGAGAACGGCTTGGGCTACATAATAAGTTCAAGGCCATCCTGGGTTACATAGTGAGATCTTATCTCAACCACCTCAAAATGCATGATGGTTTCTCTGAAATATTATTAATCATACTTTATTGTGAAACATATGCATACCTACATTTAAATACACAATATAATTGTCACTTTAGTTTATTTCACTAACCTGTTTTTCAATCTTTGTGAATGTTTTATAATGCAATAATGTAGTAGCAAAGTGGTATAAACATTCAACTGATAAATAAAAAAAATACAGGGTATCCCTTATCCAAAATTCTGGGTACCTGGAGTAAGGATTTCAGATACTTTTTAGATTTTGGAATACTTGCATGTAAATAAGTAACTATCTGAGAACAGAACCTTAGTCTAAGCATGACATTCATCTATATTTCATGTACACCTCATACACATAACCTGGAAATAATTCCACACTGGTTTTAATATGCTTGTGTTCTGAGTGACACCCATCATGTAAGGTCTGGGTTGGAATTTCCCACTTGCATCCCACATTAATATTCAAAACATTTCAGATTCTGGAGTACTTTAGATTTCAAATTTCCAGGTGGGACCTTTGCCTTTACGGACACTGATAGAACTCATTGATAAAAAAAAGCAAGACAAGGATTTAATTAATGTTCAATGCATCATTTACTAGAGATGGGTTAATAATCATATGTAAAATTATACACAGATAAAATAACAGGAACAATTAAGTCAGACTTGTAATATAGTTTATAGTTGGGGCTTTACTAAAATA
This sequence comes from Cuniculus paca, assembly GCA_004365215.1. Taxonomy (NCBI): domain Eukaryota; kingdom Metazoa; phylum Chordata; class Mammalia; order Rodentia; family Cuniculidae; genus Cuniculus; species Cuniculus paca. Next base: position 1,285 of record RJWT010042611.1, on the reverse strand, counting down.
TTTAATTTTTCTAAAAATAATTGTTGATCTATAGATTAAAATATCCAATTACATATGATGCAAGATTGTCTGTAGCTCTAACTAACAATTCAGAGTTCCGCTAACAATGATAGCATTGCTTGAATAAATATTAGTTGAAATGGTGTACTCTTAAAAATATCCACTAGGGCCGGGGATATAGCTCAGCGGCATAGTACCTGCCTGGCAAACTCGAGGTCCTGGTCCAATTCCTGGTGCCCCCCGCAAAAAAAATTTCCACTAAAGAAATAAAAATATATATTTCCAGATTATGCTTGGATTACAGATAATTCTTAATATTAAATGCATTGAACAAAACTCCTAACAGAATATCAGAATCACATTAAATATTAAAACAACCTCCTTTATAAAGTTTACGTGATTTCCACCCTGAGTCATACTTCTCTTGTGGACAATCACTTTCTGGCGCGGCAACATCATAGCAACCTTCCAGTGAGACAGAACGTGCTGCTTCTCACAAAACCAAGACGGCAAGCAAACAAAAACTTATAGAGAGACACACTATTTTATGTTAAAAGGAAATATTGACTTTTAAATCCATTGTGGAGAAAAAAGAGTAAAACTGTAAGAAACTTATTTCTATATGATTTTGATACATTATTTGATCACGATGAGATGGAAAAGTTTTATATTTATGTGTACACTTGACTAAATTATCAAAAGGCCAAAGTTCTTGGAACTTAACCAATAAATAAATAAATAAATAAATAAATAAATCCCCCTCTCCGAAGGCGTCATTCATTGTGTGAAGGCTGGGCGTGCTAAAGGAGGACGCAGGGTCTCGGAAGACCGCCTGCCAAGCTAGGAGAACAGCACTTACGGTTTTGTCCTTCCCGCGCTCCGCCTGCTCGGGTTTTGCTGAGCCTGCTGCCCCTGGCCGCTCCTTCCCCTTGGTCGCGGGAGCCTCCTCCTTGGGCAAACTCTGCGCGGGGCCCGCGGGCGAAGCGGGCGGAGCTCCCCTCTGGGGCTGCGGACGCTCCTCTCCTGGCGGCGGCGTCTCCGGGGCGCCCCTGCCTCTGGACTGCTCTGGGGCAGGCTGTGCTTGAGGCTCCGCTGTCGCGCGTTTCCCTTCCTCTTCTGGGACCGGCGCGTCTGCTTCCGCGGATAGACTTTTGTCTTCGGGCGCTCGCCTTTCTTCCTCCGGGGGTGGCTTCTTTTCTTTAGGAAGTGGCTTCTTTTCTTTGGTTCTCTCTTCTGAAAGTAGCTTTTCTTCTTTGGACGGTGGCGTTTTTTCTGGAAGGGTTGA
>RJWT010042610.1:0-12099 GCA_004365215.1 Cuniculus paca | reverse complement strand
TGATGCCAGCCCTCCAGGCACTTGCTTGGCATGGTAGCCTGCAACTTGGAGCAAGGCAGTATGGACTTGTTAACTTGTGAGCACATTTACAATGTTTACAGCCCTGCGCCGAGCTCTCACGGGGTTAGGGCTAGCCAGCCACAATGCTGCCACCTCCTCAGGGGTATTCATGGCAGAGCCACCGTATTGGCTGGCTTTCCTGTTGCTCTGACACAGTACTGGACACCCACATTTAAAGGAGAGGTTTAATTCAGCTCACATTTTAAGGGGATTCAGTCCGTAGTCAGTGGTGCAAGGCAAAAGCATCATGGTGGAAGAGTATGGTGGAGCAAAATTGCTTAGTTCATGGCGTTCCTTTGAGAACCACAGCAGGGAAATAGTGCCAAAGAGGAAGGGGTGAGGGACTGGGTAGAATCCTCAAGGTCATGCCTCATGACCCAGCCAGACACACCTAGAAGTATGCTTTACTAATCCCCTAGGTGGTCCCAAACCCATCCAGTTGACAGTTAAGCTTAATCATCACAGTAACTGATTCTTGCTGTTTAGGGGCTGGTATGCACCCTAATGATGCTTCCTTTTTTTGGGTTTTGTTGGAGACAGGGTCTCACTATGTAGTTCAGGCTGGCCTTGAACTTGCTGTGTAGCCTAGACTAGCCTCAAACTCATAGTAATCCTCCTGCCTCAGCCTCCCAAGTGCTGCATATAGTACTACTTTAGTAAGACAAGGGCAAGATGAGTATAAAAAAAGGGAAATGTTTGGGGCTAACTGGAAACTGAGGACTGCGCAGCCAATGAGAAATCCTGGAACATTCTCTTCAGGGAGAGCAAGAGGTACTCAGGTCTTTGGGATATGTTGTGTTCAGCAGTGTTTGCTACATGCTGGGTACAGTCCTAACATGGTGGACAGGGGAAGATGCCGTGTTGCTGCTTTCAAGAGTTGACAGTCCCAGGGGATGGGGAGAGAGGCACCAAGTCAACTAACTAGGTGCTGTGCGAGGGATGTGTAAAGGTTCTAGCAATGGCTCAAGGATGAGGGTAGTCATTTATGGGATCCATTTTTGGGAGTTAGGTTCGGGTTGTGCTCTAACTGGCAAACCCCTTAGGACTCTGAGTTGTTCTTTTCCTTCCTCCCTCCCAGGTGCCCTCACCTGTTCCAGTGCCCCTTGGTCCTGCTCCAAAGCCTGGGCTGGGCTCTAAAAACTGCTGGTACCCCGTGATTCCAGTTCACCTCTTGGAGTATTTCCGCTGAAAGATAGGATGCCAAGATGAGGCACAGCTGGGGGACCCCAAGGTCCTGTGTCTAATGGGCCACCCCCTGCCGTTCCTCATTATCACACTGACTGCACTGCCTTCCTGTCATACTGAGAGGGTATTTGGGAAGGAGCCCAGAGCCAGCAGCTGCCCAAGAGACAGCTAAGTTCTTCGCAGGCGTCTCTTCCACATGCCTGAGCAGCGTCCGGCACTGTCGAGGTCCTCAGGGTCACCTTGGCTGTCGCGTCTATGGGGAAAGGGACCTCAGAACACATGCACGCTCCCCCTGCACTAGAGAGCTGTGTCTTCTTATGAATTCCCTCTACCATCCCAGTTCCAGTTGGGAGTAGAGGCTTTCAGTGGAATCATGGCCCAAGGAGAGCGAGAATGAATGCTGGGCAGCATGAAAATGAAATCCCAAACACGTGCGCAAAGATAACAGTCACAATAAGAAATAATCTGGAGAAACAGAGTTCAGAACTGCCTTTCTAATAGATGGGAGGTGAATCGTTTGAGATCACTTAAGTCTCCCGGGAAGTGCAGAAGCTATTGCATCTCGCGTTCGGAAGTGCTTGATGCGTAGGTGCAGCAGGGAAGGGTACACCGCCTCTGTGTCCCACCACACACCTGATACACCCAGGGTGCTCGGGAGTCAGGCGTCTCCCTCCAGCCCACCAGGACTGCGAGACACGCCAAGCCCCGAGATCCACAGTCCCAGGCTCCTGCCGAGTGGCAGGAATTCCAGATTTGGAAGGATTAAGCTCTGCGCTGTGGAAATGCTTAATTCCTTTTCTCAGGACATTTTTGGGAGGCTTTCTGCTTTTTTAATCTCCTGACTTCTTGTTTGTGACCAAGTTCAAATTCCAGAGAGGGAAGCAGCCAGTATGTGTGATTATTTCCTCTCGTACCAAGTGGAACTAAAAGAATGATCTGACTTCACAAGAAATAAATGTACCCTTTGGACCTTAGACTAAAATGAGCGTGCACAATGGGTCTGGCCCCTGTGCTGTTTGTGCAGTAATTAAGCACAAAAATGAAAAAAGATGTCAGGGGAATGCATTTCATGTTCTTTTTTTAGACATAGGCTGAAAAAATGAAAAATCCTGAAAGAAGACTTTTCCCCTCCACATTGCCCCTGGGGCAGGGAGGCTGCCTGGTGAAGATTCGGGGGTCTTCTGCCTTTGTGGTTCAAGACTTATGCAATCTTATGCCCTCTCTTCCCTGAGCTCCAGTTTAAATGGGGACAACAGTGCCTCACAGAGTTCTGAAAACTGAGCGAGATAAAGGCATTACGCTTTTAGCAGAGGCCCCTGCACTAGGCATGCTGTCACCAAACAGGCATCATGATTATCTGTTTGCTCATGTTAAGTAGCACTGCCAACATCAGACCCCCGAGGAAACCCAGTGTAGACAGCTCTGGGAGTCGGTGGGGGGCCTGCTGTGCCACAGGCCTTGGTTCCTAAGGACAGTGTGTGCAGGGGGACACAGAGGGCAGAGGGGACCATTGTCACACCATGCTTGTGCTCCGCAGGTGACCTCTTCAGCGTCCTGGACTTCCCGTTCCTGTATTTCTACAGATTCCACGGTAGCTGCTGTGCCAGGTAAGCTTGAGCTCACCGCCTCCAGTGCCTTTCCTTGTCTCTGTCTCTGTGAACGCCACAGTCACTGCCAGTGACCCGAATGAGTGGCAGAAGCCAGTGGCAGTGGGTGCAGTTGACAAGTGGTTCCCTCCAGCAGTTTGTCACTGGACACCTGTGAGTGCTCAGTGAGGACCCCAGGCCTGCACACAGGCCGTGGTTTTCAAACTTGGTGAAGAGGTGGCCACTCCCAGTTCTGTTCTATTCACAAGCAAATCTCACCCAGAACTTCAGTGTGTAAAACTGATGAAACTAAGCCAGGTGTGCTGCTGCATGCCTGTAATCCCAGCACTTGGGAGGCTGAGGCAGGAGTATCGGCAGGAGTTTGTGGCCAGTTTGGGCTACATAGTGAGCTCAAGGCCAGCCTGAACTACATAGCAAGACCCTGTCTCAAAAACAAACAAACAAATAAATGAACAAACAACCAAAGCTTGTATTCTGATGTGATGGGTAGAGCAGACTTGGGTCGAATCCCAGCATTGCTGCTGCTAGTTGTGTAAAATCTGTAAAATGGAAAATAGTGCCAATAGAGGGTTATTGTCTATATCAAATAAATATGTGTATATATGTGTGTGTGTATATATATATATGTATATATATAGCCCTAAGCATTGTGCTTGGCCTGATAAACGGTGGCCATTATTGCTTCCTGCTCAGATCCACTGTAAAACGCTACATATGAGCCAGACCGTCTGTTCTCACCCAGGAAAGGATACCCTGTGAAGCAGCGAGTCTGTGCGGAGAAGTGGTCGGTAGGGTTTCTCACGGGGAATGTCATGCCCTCGGGCATTTAGGGCAAAGGGGGGGAAAGATGCAGTGTTACAGAGTTTTCTGCATTTGCGCCTCCGAATGCTTTTATTTACCACCCTCAGCGTTTCAGGAAAGCACTAACGGGATGCATCCTTTGCGCTCTTGTCACTTTGGTGAGGCTGGTTTGCCTGCCCCTCAGCGTGAGTCTTAGCGCAGCTCTGGGGCCTGGGTCTGTTTCCCTTTGAGTGTGACTCTTTGGTGGTGCAAACAAGCAGATGAGGAGGGAAGGTTAACAATTTGAGAGCGAGCAGCCGTTCACAGCTCACTGGTGTTGGCTTCGTGGGTGGAGATGGCGACATTCTGGCTCTGTGACTGCCCTTCTTGATTGGCAGCTTTCTCATAACCCAGCATGACAAACCAGTCTTTGTACCTTAAAGATGTGGGCATCTTGCTTGAACGATTTAACTCTCTATTATATGTTACACCTGCCTCTTCCGTGCAAAGCGTGGCCTCGTTAAAGAACATGTCCAGTTTTCCCACATCATTTCAGTGGCTCCTCCATGGCCATATCACTAAGAGTTGTCACCTTCAGCAGGCCTTCGGGGAGCCCAGCAGTGGTCATGAAGACCCTAGGGGACAGAGTAGGCAGGGTTTAGAGACCCCACAAACAAGGGGTCTCCTGTTCCCAGGCTCCTTTGCTTCGGGGGTTTCCCCCTCTGCTTTTCAGGTCTGCTTCCCTAGCGAGGGGTGGAGGAGCTGAAAGCGGAAGGGGAAAGATGAGGGCTCTGTGCGCCATGTAGGAATGTCTCCGACAGCAAGTCCAGCAATAAGCGCATCAGTCTCAAACCTGAAGTAACATCTCCAGTCCTGGGGTTTGCCCCAAGGGGACAGGTCACCTTGCCCTTCCTCTGGCAGGAGGGGGAGCAGGGAGGATAGGACCAGAGGGCATGGAGGTATTTGAGGCTGCACGGCACTTGGGATGTGGTCGCTTCCCTGGATGTGGGGGTGGAATCCCCCAAAGAGGAGCCAGGGCACTGCTGCCTCACTTTCCACCCTGCCCTTGTGGCCAGGGGCAGCCAGAGCATCTCACTCTTGAGCTGGTCAAGGACACATGGCCTTGGTGAGGTTTCAAGAGCCATGGAAACCTGGCTTCTCACCATACCTGGGCCTCAGTTTCCTTGTTAAGAAAGGAGAACTTTGGGGCTAAGTCTCGGGGTCCCAAAAGACAGGATGAGGACCATTTTGCTTACTCCTACTTTAAGCACTTCAGGTAAAGGGGATGGGCAGAGATTTAGTCAGGGTCACAAATGTCAGCGAGCACAACTAAGAGCAGCACTCAAGACCGCCGGATCTGGCCGGTGAGTGTGCTGCTTACCCAGGGGGCCTCTCTGCCTTTGGGATGGAAGACTTGCTGTCTCCATCCACAGCCGTCCAGTCTCCCATGAGCGTAGTTGCAAATGTGAACAACTCTGCGGGTCACTGGGGGAATCTGACGCCTGTCCCTGGCCTGCGTCAAGAATGTGACTGTGAAGCCAGACTCATCCAATGAAGTGCAGTACGCATTTCTGAAACTGGGCCCTAGCTGTGTTTGATTCAGTTCACTCTGCTTCTTGTTCAACCTCACATTTGTATAAAAGCCGCTATGACCAAACTAGCACGTTAGCTCTTTTGGGGGCAAATACAGCAGTCAACCCAAGACCAACTACCCTCTCAGCTTGTGATCCAGCTGGGGCCACGCCAGCGACTGTAGTAAAGAATGCTGTCCACCAGCAGGCTGCTGCCGGCAGACTCGTTCCCTTCCCAGGAAGGTGCTAGGCATCATCTCCGGAGCAAGGCTTCTGCTGGGTGTGGTGGCTCATGCTTGTCATCCCAGTTCTCGGGAGGCTGAGGCAGGAGGATCACTGTGAGTTCAAGGCCAGCCTGGGCTTGAACTAAAAAAAAAAAACAAAAATAAGGCTTCTGTGGAGGTCAGCCTGGCTTGGGGACTCATGGTCTCAGCCAGTGTTGCTGGAACCAGCCCTCCCTTCAGAGTCTTACCACGCGTGAGTCCAGGGCTCCGTCCAGACCTTTACTATCATGTAGAGAGCAGGAAATCTTACCCAGTTTGCTTTGCTTAAATGAAATTGAGGTCCTTCCTTGACAAGCCCCAAGCTCTAGAACTAATATATAAAAGAGCAGGAGGCATCGTCTGTATGTTTTGTCTTTTTGTGATTTGGTAAGAGACTTCTTAAATTTCCACGTCCCATCCCTGCAATTGCAATGAACTGTGATCATCCTGGCTTCTTAGCAAGGCAAAACTTCATGGGTTTCTAGGTCTTAACTATTTTTACCCAGGGATGACTAGGAAACACAGGTGCGAAGAGGCTGCATAATCATCAGAACTTGACTGATGAAATGGAACCGAAGCTAGTGAGCTGATGGTCTCACTGACTGAAGAATGTCTTCTCCTTCTAGTGGGATTCTCGGGTTCCTGCTCATGCTCAGCACAGTGAAGCTGCAGAATCTCGTGGCCCCTGGGCAGTGTGCAGCCTGGACCTTCTTGGCTAAGGTAAGAGAGGGGTGTGGGCAGGTGAGGGCTCCATCCTGGGCCATGTGGTGGTGTCTTCAGACCTGAGGATGTGTGGTTGGATCCCCAGGAAGCCATTTCGAGTCACCTGCCCTCAGCTTGATCCTTTGCCTAATTCAGGGAGCAGTTTCTGAGGCCTTCACAGCATATTTCATCATCGTCACATGGCCCGGGGGTGACCATGGCTAGGGCCCTTAACTTCCAAGAGCCTTAATTTGCTTGTCTGAAAATGAGAGGTTTTGCTAAAAGATCCATTCAGCCTTCTCCAGCCCCATGGACTGGACTCCCAGGAGCCCAGAGCAGTTCTTTTTCCTCCGTGGGCAGTGAGTGTGCCCAGTGCTCAGGTGACTCAGACAGGAGGACTCAGCCTGGCCAAGGTGATGGAGGAAGGAAAAATCGCAGAAATGTCCAGGTTGGGAGGCTTGGATGAAGCCTTCAGAAAAGGAACTGGTACACCAATGGCCTTGTGTGTCTGAATGGCCATGGCTGACTAATAAAAGAAAGAGCTGGAGGAGCTGCGAAGGGACGGGGGCAGACTGGAGGTGACGGAGGCACTGTTGGAATGGAAATGTTTGGGGACTCGCTTCTCTTCCCTCACATCTATTCCTTGGGTCACCTTGAAAGAGTCAAGGCCCAGAGCCTGAGGTATTGCTTCTGAGGACTGAGATTTCCCAATTTCTTCTAATGAAATAATCGTTGAAACTTGTGTGCCATCACTCGTGGCAGGGGGTTTTGGTTTTTTTTCCCCAGGGGAGAAAAACCACACATTTTTCTTTGGAAATAAGATTCAACAGTGATATTTTCACCGACCTGGTCTACTTTTAATAGCATTAATAATTTTGGTTCCAGGAGAGTGTAAAAATGCTTGAGATATTGATTTTCAGCATGAGAGAGTGAGGAGGTTGACAAAGTCTCTTCTCCAAAACCAGCTAGAAATCTGGAAAAAGACTCCATAGCAGTATCCATTTCCATACTCTAAAAATTGCCTGCAGCTATAAAACAACCTCAGAAGCAACTGTTGGTGAAAACTACTGAGCTTTGGGTGAGTGCAGAAAGGGTGTGCAGTATGCTTGCCCCTCATGGCCCCCTGCTCTTCCCGTGAAGGTCCAGCCAGAGCAGGGTGGGCTGTGGAACCAACAGCTTTGCCGCTGCTTACAGCAGGGGTGCCTTCACTTGGAGGCTCATCGGTGAAGTGGCCAACTCGATGGTCAATGGACAGGAGAGGCCTGGAGTTCCACTAGCTTGAGTTTAGAGTCTTCTTTGGATCATGCAGTGGGCCAGTGGTTTTGCTGGTGACTTAAAAAGTAGCTCTGTGTAGGTGAGCGAGCCGCCAGGGACTTCCTAGTTCTCCACGTTTCCCAGATTGAACTTGGTCTGTGGGCATGCGCCATGGAGATGGAGCAGGGCCATGCATCTCTGGCTGGTGGCTGCTGTGCGCATCCTCACAGGCGATGCGAGAGGGCTGGCAGAGAGCAAAGCCAGGGCAGACACAAAAACAGCCTGAGGTTTGAATGTGCTCCCCAGCTCACACTCAGAATCAAATGCAAAGAGAGGAAGTCTTTCTGGCTCAAGATGTTTGCACAAACCCCAGACTAGTCTTTGCCAGAACACAAAGCTATTCAGACACAGAGATAACTCCTACAATTCAGACTTAGAAATAAAAACAAGGGAAAAAATTAGTACAGATACCAGCATCTATACCTTATTTGGAAAACAGATTTCATAGACTTAGTCTTAGGAAAATTACTAAGTGAGCAAAACAACAATAACAGCTCTTGTGAAAAACATCAGAATCCAGGTGCTGCTATATAGTGTCTTAAATGCCCAGTATTCAATAAAAAGTTAGAAACATTTAGAGAAGCAGAGTGTGGTCTGCGTGCAGGAAAAGAACAATCCATAGAAACTGACTGCAAATTCTGTCCACGATACAGGATTTAGGCAAAAAGCACTGCAAAGTACTTACTTAAATATGTTCAGAGATTGGAAGGCAGCCACATTAAAAGAATTAAAGGCTCAATGAATATAGAATTCAATAAAAAGGTAGAAATTATGTTTAAAGGTAAGAACCAAATATAAAGCAAATGGAAATTCTGGATTCTTAAAATATAGAAACTGAAATGAAAATTCTCTAGAGAGACTCAACAACAGATTTGAGATGGCAGAAGAAAGAGTAAATGAACCAGAAGGTACAGCAAAATAAATTATTCAATCTAAATAAGATTTTTTAAAAGTCGAAAAAGTCTGAACCGAGCCTCAGAGACCTGTAGATGATGTAGGACAGCAATGTATGTGGGATGACAATTCCGGAATAAGAGCAGACAGGGCATTGTGGTCAGGGTTCACAAGGGAAAAGATTTAATACAGGACTGTCTTGGTTACTTTTCTTCATTGCTGAGACAAACACCTGACACCCAAATTAGGGAAGAAAAGGTTTATTTAGCCTACAGTTTCTGGAGATTTCAGTCCATAATCAGCTGGATCCAAGGCAGAGTGGCATGGCACTGGGGCAACACTTCAAGGCAGCAGCCAGAGCAAAAGAGCCACAATGCAAGCCTCTTCTCTACCCTTAAATTGTACACAGGCCACCCCCGCCCCCACCTTCAGGGTGGGTGTAGCACTCACAAAATGTCCTTGCCCTCCTTTGCATAGAATGAGGATATTTACAAAGTAAGAACCCTGGCTCCCTGCTGAGTCTCTCAGTTAAACTTCTAAACTGCTCAAGTTGACACAATGTATTAACCATAAGAAGGACACATAATTTATGGGATTATTTTATAATATTTACCCAAAGAGTCAAATGCAAAAGAGCGCAGAAGGTCTGTCCACACGCTAGGGGCCCAGAGAATCTAGTTGAGGCCCTGGATCCCACAGCAACATGCTGCATGAGTCCAGTTGAAGACCTAGAGCCCAAGACAATGTCTTCCACGAGTCCAACGGGAGGCCTAGAGCCCACGACAATGTCTCATGCAAGTCTGTATCAAGGGTCTGCACTGGGAAAGCCAAAGGTCAGTGATAGAAGCCGGAAAGTCTGTGCCAGTGGGATGAAGGATCTGTGCCCGCAGGCTGAGGAATCTGCACGGGAGCCAGGAAGCAACACTCAAAAATCAGAGCTGCCCTCCAAAAAAACCACACCCATCCTCTGTGAGAATGAAAACCTGAGTTCTTCCGATGATAACAGCTGAGTTCATGTCAGGGCAAGCTTCTCCAGGAGAATCAACAGCACACCATCTTCCTCTGCAGTTCTGCTTTTATGTTGTTTGCAGCAGTCCTCAGGTAGGCCTTCCACACCCAGCACCATGCTGATTCAGTTCAGCTGGGTGTTCCAAGTTGCCCAGCCCTACATAGTGAGACCCTATCTCAAAAAAAAAAAAAATTTGATATACAGCAAAACTGACTTCAAATGTGAAAGATAATACATTTCCGGATCTATAAGGACAGAGAGATACATTGCTAGTAGCTATATCAATAATTACATTAAATGTGAATGGATGAAATACTGTATTCACAAGACAGAGATTATCAGATTGGATTTTAAAAAGCAAGACTTGACTATATACTGTCTGTAAGAGGCATACCTTAGGCACCAAGATACAAACAGACTGAAAGTGAGAATGTGGATAAAGTGGAACCTTTATGCATTGCTGGGGGATATGCAGATAGCCATTTTGGAAAACTGGTACTTTCTTAAAAGGTTAAATGCAAACCGACTATAACCCAGCAAATCTATTCTTATGAATCCACTCAAGAGAAATGAAAATGTAAAAGCCTTATGCATGGATATTTATAGCAGCATTATTCATAACAACCCAAAACTGGAAACATTTTAAATGTGAGTTTATGTGCAAGTGTTTAGGCAAGATACATACACTGGGATAAGGAATGAGATATTCATGCATTGCTATGACAGGTAAATCCCTGAGAGAAGCTAGTCACATTACGCATAGTATTCCATTTTATATGAGATGTTCAGAAAAGACAAATTTATAGACAGAATGTATCCTGATGGTTTCTTGGAACAGAAATTGACGACTGATAGGCTTGAGGGCATTTTTCTGGGTAATGGAAATGTTCTAAAACTGGATTGTGGTGCTAATGGTTGCCTAGTCAGTTAAATTAATTAAACTTGACCATTAAAATAATTGCCCTTTAGAGACTGGGCATGTAGCTCAAAGGTAGCGTGCTTGCTTACCATGCACGAGGCTCTGGATTCAATCCCTGGCACCTCAAGAAAAAAAAATCACTGCTTTTGCATTTACAATAGGTGACTTTTATGGCAAGGAAAGTGACATATGGTATCCATAGAAGCTGTAAAACATGAATGCTCCAAGCGTCAAGGTTACATCTTGTCCTTCACACTTTGGTGACATTTTCTGCTTTTCACCACCAGTGCCACAAATTTTTATTTTTCCCCTGAATTTTAAGGGAGTTTTATAGGATGGAGGATTTTTAATTGCCTGGCATGGTTTAATGCTAATCATTCTTAAAAGTGGAGGACTCGATTGGATGAGCTATTAAGGTCTCTTTCAGCCATTACTGTCTTTTTCAGAGATCAAGCGACCTCTTCTTTTTCTTTTCTGTTGACAGTAAGCTCTGTGATCCTGGGTGGTAGAATATGTATCCACCTACACGTGCAAATGTGCCGACACTTGAAATATAGCACGATCGCACTTGGTCTTGTTCAGCATTTCCCATGATGTCGTCGTGACTCTGGGGGTGCCGGCATGGTCAGAACGTGACTCAGAAGGATGTCCCACTGGAGTCTGTGAAGTCATGGGGGGAGGCATGCCTTAGTGTGTGTGATGTCTGCTGAAGGCCTGTTGTAACCAGAAGAGGAGAATGCACGGAAGACAATGCCATGCTGGGCAATGGCGGCAGGGCTCCTGCTGGGCCTGCAGGGCAGCGTCGCATGGGAGTGAGTGCCAGTGCCTCTCATGGAACAAGAAGGTGGAGGGCCAGAGGAGGAAGAGAGTATGGAGGTGCAGGGGGAAACTGGGTGCCAAAGAGTCAGATCACAGGCAGCCCAGTTCCGTGGAGGCCATTGTGCACCTCTGGACGAGCTGACTAATGGTGAACAATGTTGAGCAGGATTGTGTGGAAATTGTGCTTCAGGAGATCAGATCTGAGCTCAGGGGATTTGGGGAGAGGGAAGTAACTCAAGGCAGTGGGACCAAGAGTAAAGGTGAAAAAGTTAAACTCGACTGAGACTTCGAAGGAAAATACATTTTAAGAATTTAATTTATAATTGCAATATGATATGGTGGAAGAATTTAGGTAACACGAACTTGCATCATTTTAGGACAGATGGCGGTGGATGGTGACTGTGTGGACTTTGGGAATGATAGACAAGAAGGATGACAAGTGGCTGGAAGGCGGGTAGCTGGAGATCCAGGAAATCTATGGCATGACAGACAGAAACGGCCTGAGTTGAAAGAGCCGGTGGAGTGTGAAGCTGGCAAAATGTACCCCAGACAAATGTGTGGGGACGGAACGGTGAAGTGGAGCTGTACCGAGTTGGGGAGTGGGGTGGAGTGTGGGTGAGACCCAGCCTTCGTGGCCATTTGGGCTTCGCCTACAGAAGTCAGGAAAGTGAGCTGACAGTGGAGCTTGCTAGCAGGGTGAGAGGAGCGGAGGCAGAAACACCCACATGCCGGGCACCAGGGATGAGTGAGAGATGGGTGACAGCCGGGCAGCAGGAGGGGAAGCAGGAGAGCTCGGTGCGGGAGTCTAAGGAAAGGTGTTTAGGAGTTGTGCAGAAATGCCACCAGCGGGTCAGGAGACCTGGACTGAGAAAAGACAAGAGCAAGGACATTGGTGGTCTCTGAGGAAACCATTGTAGTAAAAGCCAGGAGGGAGTGTGTAGAAGGTGAATCATAAATACTGTGCTCAGCGAAGAAG
>RJWT010042609.1:0-12096 GCA_004365215.1 Cuniculus paca | reverse complement strand
AGCTAGATCCCCGGCCCTGGTGTTTTTGAGACAGGGTCTCACTATACCATTCAGGCTGGGCTTGAGCTCACTTTGTAGCCCAGGCTGGTCTCGAACTCACAACGATCCACCTGTCTCAGCCTCCCGAGTGCTGGGATTACAGGCATAAGCCACCACGCCCAGCTTGTTTTTGTCTTTTTTTGAGACAGGGTCTTGCCATGCCATTCAGGTTGGTCTTGAGCTCACTTTGTAGCCCAGGCTGGTCTTGAACTCGAAATGATCCTCCTGCCTCAGTCTCCTGAGTGCTGGGATTACAGGAGTGTGCCACCATGCCCTGCTCCTTTTTTCTTATTATCTCTTGATATAGAGAGATAGATGTATAGATATATAAATAGATATATCTAAATATACAGATTTTCTTTTTTTTTAACTAACATGTAGCAATGGTGCACTGATATTTCAATAAATACACACAATTTGTACTGGCTAAATCAAAGTATTTATCACTTCTGTTTCCTTTGTATTTTTGTTTAGAGACTTTAAGCTCCTACCTTTTAGTTCTTCATAAAATATACAACGATTTAATTTGGGGTTTTTTTGGTTTTTTCATTAGATTTATTGGTACAATTTAGATATATATAATGATCATATTCATTGTAGGACATTTGTATCTGTACATGATATATCTTGATTCCTGAAAAAATGGCAGAGTGCTGAAAAGCAGAGAAAGGGCCTCTCTGAGATTTCGTGTCTAGACACTGGAATATAGGAACATGAGGAAGAGAAGAAGGAGGGAAGTGGGTCCCTGAGATGCAGGAAGGATGTGAAGTGAGAATTAAAGCCCATGGGGAGAGCAAAGAGAGAAATTTCAATGAAGAAGGAGGAGGTGGCAGGTGGTACTTTCTGCCTAAGCCTGGATTCAGTGCGTGGAAGGGGCGACTCAAACCTGCAGATGCACATTGACTACTGGCAAACACAGAGGTCCCCAAGAAGAAACGAACCAGTGATACACAGTAGTGGATGAAGTAGGCTGCAGTAGCTGATGAGTTATTCAGGTTCAGAAGTCACACAGGAGAGAGTGATTGGTCAGGAATCATCTTGGAGAGGGGCTAAATGAGCTCAGAGCTCAGAGCAACTGCTGCCTCCATCTAGAAGCTCCAATGTTATGGTCAAGAACCTGGGTTCAAGTAGGCAAGGGATCCAGGGAGCCTAGTTTGAGCTGGCAGCAAAGTGAGTTCAAGCCAGCAAGAGGCATAAGGACTGCTGAAGGCTGAACAGGACTGTTTCCAACGTCATAGCCAGAAACTACCCTGCATTTCAGGGGAAATAAAGTGAAGGCTCATGAGGGTTATCTACTACATGGCTGCAAGCCTAGAGATGGCTTGCTAGGATTAGTTAACACAGATCTGGACTCGGTCTACCCACATTGCTTACAAGTGATACCAAAGAAACACCTTTAAGTGGATATTTTTTCTTATTTTGCATTTTTTCCTTTTGCTTTCACTGTTTTCTTGTTTTTTTGTTTTGTTTTGTTTTGCTTTTTCTTCATTCTTTGTTCTTGTTTTTAGATGAGTGTGAACAGTTCCTAGTTTTCTGTTGTTCTTTTCTGTTCTTGTTTTTATTTCTTCTTTCTTTCTTTCCCTCTTGTCTTCTTCACCAATTTCCCAAGTTTTTCATGAACTTTTATCCTTCAGCCTTCCTTCTAATCTCTTCCTCTTCTTCTGTTTCTCTATTTTCCCACAGTCCCTTTTAAATTTTCTCCCCTGAGGGTAAAATTGACATAATGAAGTTGTCTTTACTACCTACAGTTTCCTGGTTCATTTTATATTTTGTTATATAACCACAAATCTAGTTCATACAGTTAAAGGTGGAAAGTTAGTAGTCACCTCAGTTTGTCATGCTCTAGGCTGTTTAATGTTACCATTATTGATAATTGTACCACTTTAGCCAAAGTGACATAATTGCTTTAACCAGTTGTTCTTCCTCTTATACCAACTGAGTTTGCCTAAGGTTCATAAAAGATGCTATAGGCCAGTGGGAAATAACTGAGGGCTGTGCCAAGTAGGCAGCAACTTCTCATTCCTGATAAATTGAAGAGATAGGATGTTACAATAGACTCAAAATCTAAAAGCCAGTCACACCTGGAAGACACTGCAGAGGAGTAGTCATTTCCTAAGGGTTCTAAGTACTAGCAATAAAATTACTCACCACAGGCAATATACAGCTATCAACCCAGGAATTAAACAAAAAAAGAAAAGAAAAGAAAATGAGAAGACATTTGAACAAGATGAAATCCAAGACTTCCAGCTCACCAAAGGCAAACCTAGTGGTCAATAAGGTGAAACAATCCAAAATCCAACCACTTGGACTCTCTTAAGTGGAAACAGTGGAACTAACAAAACTGATGAACAAGGTTCTAGAAAAACATCAAACCAGAAACAATTTCTCAGATAACTACAGAGATGGTGACCATAATAAAACACATGCTTAATGACCCTAGAGCACATACAGATAAAAAAATAAATAAAAGCACTTAAGAAACTGATGAAAACCATGAATGTCCAACATAGAGAAACAAGGAATCCATGAAATAGATTCAAACAGATATCCAGGATATTAAAAATTCCATTAAAAGTATACAAAGTAGAATGAGCCAATGTTTGGACAGAATCTCAGATATAGAAGACAGCATTGTGGTTAGCAATCATAGAAAGAAAGATTTATTTAAAATATCAAGGGACCACAACAAATCAATCTAGCAGCTGCTAGATGATCCAAAGAAAAATAATGGAAGATCAATCAGAGTCAATGAAAAAGCAGGAGATAGTAAAAAAGACATAAAAAACCTATTCACAGAAGTAATGATAGAAAACATTTTAAGCATGGAAAAAAAATTTGACTTACAGAAAAGTGAGGCATATGGAACTTCAATTAGCCATGATTAAAAACATCTACATCAAGGCATACAATAGTCAAGATTCCAAAAATTCAACAGAAGAACAGAATATTAAAAGCTGTTAGAGGGGCCAGGGATATAGCTCAGCAGCACAAGTGCCTTCCTGGCAAGCACAATATCCTGAGTTTGATCCCCAATACCAGAAAAAAAAATCACCTATGAAGGAAAGCTCACTAGAATCACAGCAGAATTCTCAACACAAAGTCTCAAGTCAAGAAGAGCTTGGAATGAAGCCTTAAAAGAAAAAACCTCCAACCCAGATTGATATTCCCTGAAAATCTATCTTTTAAAATTGGTAGAGAAAAGGAGGAAGATCAGGATGGTGGAGGGGTAAGCAACAGAGAAAGAGCTTCTTTGAGAGTCACCATCCAGATGCTGGAATATAGAAATGGGAAGAAGACAAGAAGTGGGGTAAGTGGGTCCACTGGACCCAGGAAAAATCTAAAGCATGAATTGAAGCCCACAGAAAGAGTGAAAAGAGAAACTTCAATAAAGAAGGTATTCTCCCTGGGATGGGACTCACTGCACAAGAGGAGTGGTTCAAACCTGGAGACACAGTGATGGTGGTGGCTGGTGAGCCCAGAGGCTTCTGAGGAAAGACACAGCAGTGGGGGGGAGCAGCAGACATGTAGGACTGCACTGACTGCCAGTGAGAGCAAAGGGCTTAGTACTCCTGTGTAGAGAACAATTGGCACACAGTCATCTTGGAGATGGACTGACAGATTATAACTCATGACAGCTGCCATTTCCATCTAGTGCCTCCTGTCTGGGCTCATACCTGCAGAAGGTGCTCAGAGGGTAGCAAGCCAAATGAGTCTGGTGTTGGCCAGAAAGTGTAGGCTCACTGATATTATTCAGTACCCTGACAAAAAGCTAACGCAGGTTTGCTGGGATAGATCAGCATGGATTGGCAGTGTCTTCACATGTTGTCTAGCTGAGACAACTGTAGAAGTGGGCTTTTCTCCACTCTCATTTGTTTTTTGTTTTTGTGGTGGTGGGATTTTTTATTTGTTTGTTTTTTGTTGATTTTTTTTGCTTTTCTTTTTTTTAATTCATCACTGTTTGATCTTATTTTTATATGAGTATAAACGTGGTTTCTAGTCTCTTTGTGGTTGTGGCTCTATTCTGTTCTTATTTTTATCTCTTCCTTCTCTCTTTTCCTTCAGTCTTCTGCACCAGTTTTCCAAGGTTAGAGTGATTCCCCTTTGTCCTCCAACCTCACTTCTAATCTCTTCCTCTTCATCCACTTTTCTGTTTTTTCCTTAATTCATTTTAAATTTCAACTCCTGAGGGCAAAATTGACATCTTAAGGACTTGTATACTGCATATAATTTTCTGGTTTGTTTTAGATTTTATTATATAACCACAAACTTAGTTCATATGGTTAAAAGTGGCAAATTAATGGTTAGCTCAGTTTGTCATTTTCTAGGCAGTGTTTGATGCTATTGGTACCATTATAGCCAAAAGTGACAAATTGTTCCAAAAACCTGTTCATTCTGGTACTCCATGACTAAGATTCACTAAAGATCACAGGAATCACTGTGGCAAGTGCCAAAAAACCAGGGACTGGAACAAACAGGCAACAACTTCTTATTTCCAACAATTGAAGAGGTAGGATTTTCCAACATATTCAAAACCCAAAAATATCAGCTACACCTGGAAGGCACCTCAGAGAAATAGTCATTACCTTAGGGTCCTAAATACTGACAATAAAGCAACTTGCCACAGGAAAAGTACAAGCATCCCTGCAGGAATTAAACTAAAAAATGAGAGAAAACAAAATGAGAAGACACTTAAACAAGACATCCAGTTCACCAAAGGTAAACTCAGGGGGTAATGAGCTGGGACAGTCTGAAAGCTTCCCACCTGGCCTCTCTGAAGTAGTAACAACAAAGCAATTGAATGAGAATCTGAAAAAAAATCAAACCAGAAATAATCACTCAGATAACTACAGAGATGGTATTCAAAATAAAGGCCATGCTTAGTGATGCCAGAACAGATACAGACAAAAAAATAGACAAGCTTAAGAAAATTATAGAAGCCATGAATGCTCTGAATATGAAACAAATGGAATGCATAAGGCAGACTTCAGCAGCTATCCAGGAGAACAATAATTCCATTGAAAGATTTCACAACAGATTAAGTCAATGTCAAGACAGGATTTCAAATATAGAAGACAGTTCTGCAGTTAGTGATCATGAAAAGAAGAATTTCTCAAAAATATAAACAGATCATGAGAAATCGATCCAGCAGCTATTAGATGAGGCAAACAAGAATAACTTCTGATTGACTGGAGACATTAAAAATCAGGAGATACCCCAAATAACATTAAAAAATAAAACTGTTCACAGATGTCCTGTCAGAAAACTTCCCTAGTAGAGAAGAAGAACGACACAGATAAGTGAGGCATATGCACTCTAATTAGCCATCATCAAAAAAATCTACAGCCAAGTATATGATAGTCAAGATTTCAGAAATTCAACAGAAGAGTAGAATCTTAAAAGCTGTTAGAGACAAAACAAATCACCTATGAAGGACAACCCATCAGAATCACAACTGACTTCTCAGTACAAACTCAAATCAAGGAGAGCTTTGACTGAAGTATTTCAAGTTCTAAAGGAAAGCAACCTTCAACCCAGACTGATATACCCCACAAAAACTGATGAAGCAAAAAGATACTTCCATGACAAAGAACATCTGAGGAAATTTATATCCACCAAGCCAGCACTTCAAAAGGTTTTGAAGGACATTCTAGAAAGAGATAGCAAGGACTACAGCTCCATTAATCCCAAAAAAGGAACACACCAGGCAAGGAAAACTATTAAACAGAGAGAGGGGGAAAAAAGAGGGATAGTGAACAACAGGAAAATAACACAAGGATAAATCAATACACATCAGTCATACCATCAATGTTAATATTCCCAATTCACCAATCAAAAGATACAGACTGGAAGAATAGATCAAGAAGCAAGATCCAACAATATGCTCTATACAAGAAACTTATTTAATTCAAAAAGAAAGTCATACACTGAAAGTCAAACAATGGAAAACTATACTCCATGTGACAGGAATGCAGAAAAAAGCAGGGATAGTTATTCTATTTGCAGACAAAGTGAATTTCAAGCCAAGACTGAGTAAGGGACATAAAGAATGTCACTACATCCTTGTAAATGGAACAAAGTGGAAGAGATAACAATCATAACCAATGCACTCATCTATATAAAACAAATATTACTGGGCATGAAAAATCAAATAAGCCCTAATACAATTGTATTAGGGGATCTCAATACCCCACTGTAAGAAAAAGACAGATTGATTATACAAAAAAATTAACAAGGCAATATTAGAACCGAACCAAAAGTTGAACAAATGGACTTAGTAGATGTTTACAGAGTGCTCCACCTCAGAAGATCAGAATACACACTCTTCTCAGTTACACATGACATGTTCACCAAAATAGATCACATACTAGCTCATAGAACATGCCTAAGTAAGGGCAAAGGAATTGAAATTACCCCATGCATATAATCAGACCATAATGCAATGAAACAGAAAATCAAGCATAAAAGAAACAACAAGAACTTCATAAACATGTGGAAATTAAATAGCACCTTCACAAAAAATGAATGGGTCACAGATGAAATTAAAGAAAAAATTAGACAGTTCTTATAGTTGAATAATAACAAGACAACATACTGGAACTTATGGGACACAATGAAAGCAGTTCTAAGAGGAAAATTTATAGCAGTAAATACCCATAACAGGATAACAGAGCAAGCATATATAAACAACTTGATGAACCTCAAACTTCTTGAAAAAGAAGTGCAAGCTAAGCCAAAAGCTCCTACAAGGGATAAATTATAAACAGAACAGAAACCAATGCAATGGAGACTAAAAAACAGTACAAAGAGTCGATGAGTAAAAGTTGGTTATTTCAAAGAGTAAATCAAATTTGCACTTATCCTATCTCATCAAAAACAGGAAAGAAAAAACTCAAATTGATGCAATCAGAAATGAAAAGGGTGAAATCACAATGAAGTCTGCAGAAATCTGGAAGATTGTCTATACCTACTTTGAAAACTTGTATTGTAATAAGATGGAAAATGCTGAAGAAATGGAAAGATTCCTGGATACATATGAATTAGCAAACCTGAATCAAGAAGTATAAAAATCCTAAATAAACCAATATCAATGAAATTGAAGATATAACTGAAAAGCTACCAACAAAGAAATGCACAAACTCTGATGGATTCTATAAGAAATTTAGAGAAGGCCTAACACCACTACTTCTCAAACTCTTTGATGAAATTGAAAGGGAAGCAATATTCCCAAATTCATTCCAGGAAGCATGCATTACCCCAATACCAAAACTGGAGAAGGACCCAACTAAGAAAGAGAATGATAGGCCGATTTCCTTATTGAACATAGAACATGCAGGGTGCTATGTGCAGCCCGCCCATGCCCACTGCAGGACAGAGGAGCACCCTGTGTGTAGGACTGGCTGCTGCTTGGCAGTTGCCTGCTCACCAGAGCCCAGCTGCTGCCTTGAAGTGTTGCCCCAGTGCCATGCTACCCTGCCCTGGAGCCAGCTGATTATGGACTGAAATCTCCAGAAACTGTAAGCTAAATAAAGCTTTCCTTGCTTCACTTTGGGTGTCAGGTGTTTTGTCCCAGCAATGAGAGAAAAGTAACCAAGAGAGAATTTGGTACCAGTGAAGTGGGGTCATTACTGTGACTGTACCTGACCATGTAGTTCAAGAGCCTTTGGGAATGGCTTGTGGGAAGAGTTTAGAAAGGTTCGGAGATGTTGCCTGTATGCATAGAGCTGGAACAGCTTACGCTGTTCTGTACGGGAGATTCTGGCCAGAACTCAGAAGACCGGTAGGCTGATAGAAATCCTGCTGGTAAAGGAAACCTGCAATAGGGGAGCAAAGCCAGCCCAACAGAGAAGCAGTGGGAGCTAAAACCATCAGAAGTGCTATAGGGGTAGAACCACACAAGCCCTTTGGAGCTCACAATTTGCCACAGATTCCTTCAGATGCTGGACAAGCAGTTACAGGACTTAACATCTGCCCTGCTGGATTTTAGACTTGATTTAGTTCCAATGCTTTGTACCATCCTGTTTGTAACTTTTGGAGTGATAATGTCTATCTTGTGCCATTGCATGTTGGAAGTGTATAACTTTGTATTCATTTGTACCAGGGCTTGCTGCTAAGAGTTTGCCTTCCATCTCAGAGGAGACTTGGGACTTAAACTTTTCAGCAATGTTGAAACTATTAGAACTTTGGCAACTCTTACAGATAGACTAAATGCCTTTTGCATAAAGGGATGTACATAAGTCTTTGGGGAGGCCAAGGATAGAACATTATAATTCTAATGTAATATAATGGTGATAGACTTAATGCTGGTTCTTAAGGATTGGTAAGCTGTGTTATAATGTTCAAGTTGCAAAATGTTAAGAATAAGCATGCCTTTGTATTTGGAAGCTGATTCAAAGAAATATGTCTGGTTGCCAATTTGACCAGGGGTGAATTGCTATGGTTGATACATTGCATCAACTTGAGAAGTTTAGAAGTTCAACTGGGAGACTCAGCAGGGATCCAGGGTTCTTACTTCGTAAATACCCTCACCCCCAGCAAAGGAGATTTTGTGAGTGCTGCACCCACTCTGGGGGCATGGGGGTGGCCAGTGTACAATATAGGAGAAGAGGCTTTCCCTTCCCTCTTTTTGCTTTGGCTGCTGCCTTGAAGTGTTGCCCCAGTGCCATGCCGCCCTGCCTTGAAGCCAGCTGATTATGGACTGAAATCTCCAGAAACTGTAAGCTAAATAAACTTTCCTTGGTTCACTTTGGGTGTCAGGTGTTTTGTCCCAGCAATGAAAGAAAAGTAACCAAGACAAAATTGTGCCTATATCTTTAGCTATGCACTAAACTGAATTTGGAATCTATCAAAGATCTAAATATTAAGACAGAAACACTTAATATTCTGGAATATAGAATAAACTCTTGAAGACATTGACATAGGCAAAGATTTATGAATAAAACCCCAATTGCACAGAAACTATCACAAATAGCAACAACTGAAATCTCATCCTTTTAAAAACATTTTGCCCAGCAAGAGAAACCACCAACAGAGTGAAGAGACAACCCACAGACTGGGAAAAAATATTTGCCAGTTGTTCCTCAGACAAAGAATTATTGTTGAGAACATATAAACAACACAAAAAAAATCAAACTTCCCAATCTAAAGGGACCCAATGTAAAAATGAGCATCTGAGAAAATGCACACCTCTCAGATGAAAAAATACAAACATCAAATAAATATGTGAGAAAATTGAAGAGTGTAAGACCAGTGGTAACCCCAAGATCCAGGACAACAACTGGGTGTACAGATGTACACAAACCTTTGGAAGCCAAAGTAATCAGAAAGGCCAAAATATGAAAGTATCTGAAGCAGCAGCTAGGAGACAGCAATTGAACTGTAGAAAACTCCAACAGAAAACCAATCCCAGCCCCCACATTCAGAGACCAAGTTTGGCTCATTACCCAGCACATCTCTTGGATGTAGCATGGACATCACCACAGAACTATAAACACAGAGGTATTTTACAACTTTTATTCCCCCTTGTCTGATTAACTATAGCTTTCTTGTCTGGTTGGATGTCATCTTGTTTTGTTTTGTATTCTGTGGTTTTTTGTATTTGAGGGTTTTTTCTTCTCTATCTCTCTCTCTCTCTCTCTCTCTGGTCTCTTTTACTCTTTCTTCTCTTTTTTTATTTTTCATTCCCTTTCTCTTCCTTGTTTTCAATGTTTAGGTTTCTTACCTTCCTTTTTCATTTTCTTCTATTGATCTTCTTTCCCTTTTTCCTCAACTACTTCTAGCTTTAGCCTTTCAATCAGCCTTTCTGATTATTCCCTTGCATTCTATTTCATTCCTTCCCTGTGTCCTCCAGTTTCTGAAAACTTGAATCATCTTTTGACCTCCAGCCTTGACTCTACTATATCTTACCTTATTCATCACTTTAGCCCAACCCCTACCCAACTTAAACCCCCCAGAAGGGTAACATCACTCCACTAAAGGGAAAGCTACTGCATAAAAGTGCATGGTATTTGTTTGATAACCATAAAGTTTGCTCCTGTGACAGAGGTAGTAGGTTAGTGGTTATCATAGTAACTAACCTGCATTTGAAACTACTGTTATTGGTAACTGCACTATTTTAGCCAGGATGTTATACATATTAGAAACAATTTTTCTCCCATGTATCATAACATTGTGATCCTATGGGGTCATAATTAGCTCTGCAGTCCAGTAAAAAGGAAAGTGAGCTAAGCAAAATAGTGATTTTGATTTCTTTACAAATTAGGAAGATAGGTTCTTGGAATAGTTATAAAGAACCAACTAAATCTAGAGGGTATCCCTGAAGAACACACATCTCCTTCCCTCCTTGAAGCATGTCTTGATACTAGTCATACAGCTATATATCATAAGAAATTGGCAAGCATCAATATAGAAAGCAAAATAACATAAAACAGAGAAAGTAGAAAATGATAAGATGAAGAAGCAAAATCCAAACCCAAACCCCCAGTCCACTCAGGACAAGCCCAGAACACAATGAGATAGATGAAATTGGAAATCAAGCACTGGAACTTTCTGAAATGATATCAACAGAAGTGAAAAAACAAGTGGAATGCCTATAGGGAAAATAATCTCTCAGGTACAAAAAGAAATGATACTTAAAAACAAAGATATAAGAAAAGGCACAAGCAAAAGAATTGATGACCTTGGAAAATGATGGAAACAAAAAATGCTCAACATAGGAAAGAAATGGAATCCATGAAACAGATCCAAAGAGAAATCTAAAAGATTAATACCTCCACTGAAAGCATATACAACAGATTTAACAAAGGAGAGGATACAATTTCAGATCTTGAATACAGAATTGCAGCAAGTGAACATGAAAAGAAAAATATCTTTAAAAAAGCAAGAGACCATGAGAAATCAATCCAACAGCTACAAGAAGAAGCAAAGAAGAATAACATGATATTGATTGGGTCAATCAGAAAGCTGGAGACAGCACAAATGCAATTAAAAAAAACTCTTCACAGAAATATTGGCAAGCATGGATAAAGAATTTGACATACAAATAAATGAAGCATATGAAACTCCAAACAGCCTTGACCAAAATAAAACTACACCAAGACATAATAATCAAGATTCCAGAAATACAGCACAAAAACAGAATATTAAAAGCTGTTAGAGAAAAGAAACAGATCACATATAAAGGAAAGACCATCTAATCATGGCAGACTTCTCAACACAAACCAATCAAGTCAAGAAGAGCTTAGAGTGAAGTAGTTCAAGTCTAGAAAGAAAACAACCTCCAACCCAGATTGATGTACCCTGCAAAACTATCTTTCAAAATTAATGTAGAAATAAGATCCTTTCATAACAAAGAACAACTGAAGAAATTCATGACCACCAAACCAACCCTACAAATAGTACTGAAAGATATTCTAGAAAGAGACAAAAATGACCACAATTCCAAGAACAACAACAGAAAGAAATCACCAAGCAGGTTAAGCAATTAAACTGAGGGAAAAGTAGGAAATCAACAGCAGGAAAATAACATGGCAAAGACAAGCCTATACATATCAGTCATAACCATTAATGAAAATGGCCTCAATATACCAATAAAAGGAAACACAGGCAAAGTGGATTGAGACACAAAATCCATCAATATGCTATATATAAGAAACACATTTAATTGAAAATGAAATTCACCGCCTGAAAGTCAGAAAGAAAACAGTACCTCATGTGACAGGAGCCCAGGAAAAAGCAGGGACCACTTGCCCATCAGCCACAGAATGGAAAAGAAAGATATGATATTTTTATACAATGGACTGCTACTCAGCTATAAAGAAGAATAATTTTGAGGCTTTTGAAGGTAAATGGATGCAACTTGAGATCATGCTCATGGGTAAAATGGTTCGAACTCACATCAATGAACACTATCTTGTCTCCCTAGCATAAAAAACTGAAAGAGTTAGATGAGATCCAAATTTTAAAATAAACATTGCAAAAGTGAAGTGGGAGGAAATAGTTAAAAAGGAAAGAAATAAGTGAAATGGGGAAAAGAGAAAAAGAAGAAAGAAGATAGATAAT
>RJWT010042608.1:0-11821 GCA_004365215.1 Cuniculus paca | reverse complement strand
CTGATAAAATTCTGGAGTTCTAGGGCAAAATGAAAACTATCAAATAGAAGCATGGTATGGCCTAATTTAGTTTTATTGTAATTATCTGAGATATATGATATAAATGAATTAAAATTTGAAAAGGAATGGTTAATTAGATATCATTTAAAAGACATCCATGAGGATGTTTTAAAAACTAATGAGTGACAGTAGATTTGCAAGAAATGCTTTTAAATTAGTTATGAAAGACACAACTGATGAAATACATATTTTCACTGAAAATAAGCTATGCCTACAATGATGATTCCTAAGATTTTGTATGAATAATTGGGTGAATACTATGGATGTTTAATCCAATTTTTTGTGGATTATCATCAGTATCACTTCCAACATGTATTGGCAAGTGTATTTAAGAATTAATATATAGAAATATGCTATTATTTACACTGCTGTCATATGTTGGACTTTTCTCACTTCTAAATATTAAAGAAAAATATGACAGAAAACATCTTGGTTGGGAGACTTTCTAATATTTAAAGAGGAGACTCAAGCTGTTAATTTTCAATAAAGCTGTCTTGCAGATTCTTTTCCTATTTATTGCACTTTGAAGTCACTTGAGGTATCATTTGTAGATTAATACAATGTAATGAAAATAAAATGCTATGACTTCATAGGTATTTTAGAATTGATAAATGACAATATAAGGGAAAATTTATCTGGTAATATTGATGAACTAAGGTAAAGAAAAATATAGTATTAAAATTCAGTACTTGGGCAATGTGTGCAGGTAAGGTTAAATGAGAGTCAAGTAGTACGAACTGAAAATAATTGCACATTGTAATATGATAAATTTCTTATTTGTCAGCTGTGTGTAAGATTTAACAATACCACCTGAATTGGGTCCCATGTTTTCAAAAAAGAAATATGGTACTGGAATCAAAACAGACCTGAGGATCAATGGAATAGATTAGAAGACACAACCCCAACTACAAACACACTCAGCCACCTTATCTTTGACAAAGGGGCCAAACATGTTCACTGGAAGAATGATAGCCTCTTTAATAAATGGTGCTGGAAAAACTGGCTTTCCATATGCTGAAAACTAGAACTAGACCCAAGCCTATCACCATGCAATGTGATTCATATTTCCATCAACATAATCATAAGAGCAGCTTTCTTCTTTTTTTTTTTTTTTGTGCCGGGTATTGAACTCACGACCTTGCACTTACCAGGTGAGTGCTTGAGCTGCTGAGCTAAATCCCTGGATCCCCTCAAGAACAGTTTTTTTCAAAAATTTATTTAGCATTGATTTTATGCCGTAGACCTATTTTATGTTATAGTTTAAATTATTATTCTGAATGGTTGTTGTATAACTTTAAAGATGATTTACAGTGTAAATATAAAATTCACAACTTTGTGTTGTTCATAATAAGCATGTCTCACTGACAGTAAATTATTCCTTTTAAGTTTAATTCTTCAATTTAAAGCATTACTAAAGTATTATTTCATTATTTAACATTAAGTAAAACACATGTTCTAGTCAAATATTGTATTAAAGACAAGCCTTGCAAAGCCTTTTTGCTAGTCTTGTCACTGAAATAACTAATTATTGTATCAGTTAAGATTAAAAGGAGAAATCAGAAGCTCAACTTGCAGCACATTGTATACAAATGCAGTGAGATGGAGGAGAGAGACTACTGTCTTGAGGATGCTGATGTATAAATCCATTTCATCACTTGCTATTGTACTGAGATCATTGTTCCATAAGTGAAGCTACTTAAATCCCAGTCCTAGTTCTACTACTTACAGGTCATGTCATTGAGAAGCATCAGTCACACTTTTGTAAAGAATCCCTTTTCTGATCAGTTGAGATTACACAGAAGAATTCTGTCAAATAAATGCTGTCAGAAAAAAATGGCTATGATATGATTTAAATAGTTAATCTCTGGCAAACTCTTATGTCTGACATGAGAATTATTATTTGGATTATTATTTTATTATTACCAGATTAACATTTTATATCCAGAAAGTGAAGACAAAAATTAGATCAGAATCTCTGGACAAGATCAATATTTAATCTATTCTTTTCTAAGATAAACATTCCTAGTTGAATATGTGCAATAATTAGTATGTTTCACATAATTAAATATATGAGGTTGAATATTTTTAAAATGTATTTTTAATGACAAAGCTATGAATGTATGTTTTATAAAGTACAAAAATAAATCTTTTAAATATAAATTAGCATAATATGTATTCCATTACTGTTAATATTTTATTTTACTTCACTTAAATATATTTTCTATGGAGATGCATAATTCTTTCATTAAACTGATAATGATACTGATTTTATACCATTTGACATTTGGAAAATATTATTTGCAACTTTTCAAAAATATTTGTTTATATTTTTATACTGTGTCTTAAATTAATGTAATCATCAATGCTGGGACACTTTTAAATGTTTTATTATTAGCAAAGATTAGGGTGAGGATTGAATTCTTCAAATGAAATAGTCAAAAATAATATCAAATTAACTATTTATTTATCTCTTTAGAGAAGAGTATCAGCAAGTAGACTAATTCAATTAGGACTGAATTCATTAGAGAAATTATATGTGGAAGAGCCATTACTGCAGGACAAAAAGCTTTAAGTAAAATCTTTGCAGAGTGTATAAACTGAGAAAATGTTACATTGTACTTTAAATATCATGAATGTATGGAACTTAGAAATATCATTTACTAAAGATAGTAAGGTTGAAAGAAAAGTTAAAAAAGAAAGAAATAAAGAAATGATGGTTAGCAATGAGTTTACATACAGAAAAGATGACTTTTACCTCCTCCTCTCATGCTTTTTATGTTTAGTAGTTGTATGTTTATCCTTCATGCAAGGAATGAGAAAGGTCATCTTTAGAAATTTCTACTGGACCAGGGAGAGTGCACTTTTATAAAGAGGTTGGCGTGCCTTAATGAGAGTGCAAGATCCTTGCCCAGGTTCATAAAGAATGGATGAAGCACCACAGTTGATGTAGCTCTGACAAGGTAACACAGGCCTTAATTTTAAAATGCTAAATAAAAGATAGCTAAGAATAAACGGCCACAGGTAAAGACTGGAATCACTCAAATTTATACCATGAAATGGAAACCAAGTAAATGGTTGTAAAGGATTTTTTTTTAAATAATGAAATGGCCATAAATAAGAGTTGTATGGTGGCACGACAGAGACAACTACTACTTCGAGGGATGGAGTAAGAAAAAAAAAGAAGAAAGATGTTGAAGTTATAAGAATCTAGAGTTTTGGAGGAAGGACAGTGTAGATGTCAGAAGGTTGTTGCACAACTTGTATTAACTCAAGAGCTCAGGGCACAGGCTACGTGGACCTGAGAATCAGATCTCCAAGGAAGAAGCACTGCCTGGCTACTGATGGCATCTAAGAAGGAGCAGGTTAAGAATGGTGCTAACACAAGGAAGAAAAAATTTAACAAGAACAAAAAAACAGGACCTACTAGTGTTCCCTGGTTGAGTAGGCAGTGCAAGCTGATGCCAAAAGGAACAGTAGAATTTTGGTTTCTTTCTCCTTCTTCACTTCCGTTCTACTTCTAGTGAGTATCACGTATAGCTGGGTCAAGCAAGAAATCAGAGTCGAATCACAGAAAATAGAAATTTCTGGTGCTGAGAGGAACAGCTTCAGCTTTGGGAGAAGACTAAGCATAGCTGAAAGTCAAATAATCAAGAGTCAAGATAGAAAGGAAAGTGTACAACGCTGAAGCAGTGCAAAGAGGGCTTAAAAGTGCTGCTTAAATCTACAAAGCAAAAGGGTACGATTCTGGCTATGTGTCATCTATCTAGCAAATCTGAAGGAAAGCTAATATGTATAAAACAACAACAAAAAACAGGTTATATATTTCAGAAGTCTGTTGATCTTGTAGCTGAATCTTAAAATGCATGAAGTATTTATACTATTAAGTTTTACACAAATAAAGCAACCAAAAGGAGAACAGAAAACTGTGAGACTATTAGATAATCTTAGGCCAAATTTAAATTAATAGAGTTTTAAGTAGGAGCTCAAAGAATAAATTTAAGAATAAAATTATTCAAATGAATAACAAGAGAAAAAAGAAAGAAACAAACTGTCTTTAGAATTTCGAAAGATGACTAGTTTTTCCACTTTACCTTGTGAAGTCCCATCAACTGTCAGTGTTATTTACTTGGTGTTATTTCTGTATAGAAATTTCATTTTTTAAAAAATTTCTCCTTATTTTCTTCAGGTTGATATTGCTTAGTCTGTGACTTTGTGCATTTTGCTATTATCATCTCCTCATATAATAAAATGTAAATAATAAAATGTTTATCTTTTGTCATCTTATTGCTTTCATTCAGACCACAGCCAACATTAAAATGATTTTTGTTACATGATTGAGTTCTGAAGTAACATTCTTCTCACGTTCCTGTTTTCTCTGATTTTCATGCTAGATTGACTATTCTCCTTTGATATTTTTATCATTATGGATTACAGATTTTGAACTTAGTGACAATCTAATGAGAGATAACTGGAAAAATTATACTTTTAAAAATTTGTCAAAACTATACAAAAAAATAAACATGTGTTCCATGACAAACACTACAGGAATTAAAACTAATCAGTTGGAGCCCCATCTATTAGTATAAATAAAGTTCAGAGACATGACTTTGGCTGGAAAACACAAAGGTATCATTTCATACAGCATATGACTTTAAAACAGGTGAAATAACAATCTGAACTATTTTTGGATAAGCATCCGTAATTATGGTACTTAAACACATATTAAGATTATAAACATTGCATTTAAAATAGTAAAGACAATTTAAATAGTGACACTACAATTGTCATACATATTTTATATGCTTTTCGTTCTCTTATCTGTGTACTTAACAATTCATTGTATAAGGTCTTATATGATAAATAAATCTGATTCTGAAAAAACAGAGGAGGAATGGAGGGAGGGGATAAAAGAAGGGATTGAAAAGTTTTATGTACAAGTACCAATTCTCTGGAGAGCATGTAATCATGTATTGAAAACATGTAGTAATAAAGTTGAACAAAAACCTCAAAAAGTAAATAATAAAAAATTGGCTTTCTCCTAAGGTAAGCAGGGTATGGGAACAACTGCCTACACTGACTCTTTTGATGGAACTTCAGAGAAAGCCATAAACTCTCTAAATATCAAGATCCTTGTTTACAAAAGTGGAACCCTATTGCTAATAGCTTTAGCCTCTGACAATCAGGCTTCTTTCTCTAGTCTGTCATGGCCTCATATTCCTGTGGTGTGCATAAATACATTACAGAAATGTGCATGGAATCAGAATTATCTAATAAAAATTGATTCATGAGATTTAATTTAATATATAGAGATACACCACTCTCAAGTGAATGACTGTTTCTGATAGATGATTATTAGTTATAACTCTTCTGAAAGTAAATGCATTTGTAGTCTAATATTAAACCTTATTAATAATTGTGAAAATTATAAAATAACTAAGGATATTTATGCTAATGGTAATTTGGACCTATTTAACAACTGCTATTGTTATTTTGGCTCACCATGATTAAAATGCTTAATCATTCACTTTGTCATTTTTCTTAAGAATTTTGGGGAATACATTGTTATCAAGGCAGTTATGTTAGTTACTTACATTGAAGCACGTTTTCTATATTACTACTATAAATGCAATGATTTTTTTCTCATTCATGTTATCAAAAATCAGTTTCCAATACCAATTAAAATTTTAATTTTAAAGCTAACTACTGTTGAAAATTTATGCCTATGATTTTCTTATTGATTTGGAGTAGAAAGGAAATGGAACAGTCGTGAGAAAGATGCAGTGAAAACAGAAAGAAAGGAAGGGAAAGACAAGGTAGGTATATCTGTACACCTGCACATAAACCCTAGCTCACTTAGGTGTTTCAACATTTTGACATTTTGAAACAGGTAAGCATTTGCTTTTTGAATATTTATCATCTCTAATGATCTTTAAAACTACAAATACTTCTTGTCTCTTTAGGTGATCTTCATTGAAGGGAAAGATAAAAGGCAGGTATAAAAAAGAGGAAAATGGGAAAAAAATCTTTATTCATTACATTAGGCATAAATGTTGATGGTGGGAGGTATAAGTTGGCAGGGAAGATTCAGATCTAACTGAAATTATCAGTCAGGCCGAATTTTCTTGCTAATGAGGAAATGATCTCTATCTATCCTTCAACTGTACTTTGCTTTTACAGCTATCAAGCTTTTGCACTTTGCCTGATCCAGAACAAGTATCTCATTAGTGCAGAGGCAAATAACTCACCTCCACCTGCATTCTGGTCTCACTAAGAGCTTAGTGTACAAAATTTGTTAATAATATTAAGCAAATAGAAGAAAATATGTTTTGACTAATTGGTAAGAAAAAAAGTGCTTAATGTGCAACTAAAGAATTTCTCTAGCACCTAAAAATTTGTCTCATAGTGCAAAGCCACATTTGAAGCTGACTTAATTACCTGTCTCATTAAAAATAGAAAACTATATTTCAAGGTCATCAGTATTCAGCAAACATTCTGGCTTTTAAAGTAAGAAAAAAAATTCATTTAGCATTTCTATGTAAGTTAGTAAAACTTCAGTGTGTATAATTGCAAAATCTAAAATTTTTTGAAATGAATGAGAAATATTGTTACTGTTGCAAATACTGTATTTACCAATTGTTTAATTTCAAATAAAGCAACCAATATTAATAGCATCGTTTTGAGTATTATCATGACTATAAAAGTCTAAAATTATAATTTGATAGGGTAATTTACAGTGAAGATGATACCTGTAAGAATATAGCAAAGGAGGATGCATTTTAAACTGAAGTTTATCTGAAAAATCTTTCAGAAAATAATGTTTGCTCTGCATGAGGAAGGAAAGGTCAAATTTTGTGTCACAGAAATTATTGTATGTTAAGTAAAGAATGAATTTGGTGAAATAGGAAGGAAAGCTATGGCATAATTAGAAAATACGGTAGGAAGTGTAAATCCAGCTAAATTAAAATGTATACATAATTAAATTACAGAAGCAATAGCAATGCAGTACACAATAGCACTAGAACATTATGTATACAACACATAACCTATGAACAAATAACTAATACCTTATTTTCAGGCTATCATTAGTTTAAGAAATATATGTATTACAATGTAAGAAACATCTAAAATATATATATATATATATATATATATATATATATATATATATATAAAATTGCCATTAAAATCTATACATTATTTGTTATCAAAAGAAGTAGGAGCAGTGTGTAAAGAGAAGTCTAGGTATTAATTAGTAAATATATGTAAAACTTTTGAATTCAATTAAATAATGTTACTGAATTGTTCTCCACAATATCATTAATAAAGTACAAACAGCATTCCTTATGGAATGGAATCAGAAGATAGCTGAGTAAAACTGAGATTTAAGTACAAGAATTTGCATATATTCCTCAGTCTATACTCTGAATTGGGACAGAAATTCATATTTTATATGTTTAATTCTGTATAAGTGAGGTAGGCAAACTTATTTATAATGAACTCATACAATATGAAGGACTATATGCGCTGATAATGTTTGGTTTGTATTTTTATTATCATGTGACATTTAAATGCCAGTCTCTTGATACCTATTTTTGTGATGTGAGCACAAAGCTCTATATTTGGTAAATATATTAGTTTTTCTTCAAGTGATATAATTGGCCAAATTACCAATCATTAAGTAATTATTCTAGATATAATGCAATTTTCAAATCATTTGCATATAGCTTTGGGATCCAGAAACTCAGCAGAGTTTGTGAAGTCCGATAATGTGAGCAAGATAGACCATACATTTCTTTTGCCAATTTTACTCATTCAGGAAATCAAGGGAAAAAGTGCACATTGTATGTTCCTTTACCTCTTTTCTTAATAAAGCCCTAAAACATGATCAAAACTATAAATATTGTAGTAACTTACAGTTAAATAGAAGAAAGAAGTTCTATAGTTTTATTGCATAGTAGGATGACTATGGTAACAATAATGTACTGTACACTTATTTCAAAAAGTAGAAATATTTTGAAAGCTTTCCTCATAATAAAATGATAAATATTTGTGAAGATAGATATGTTTGACCTAAATTTCAATATATAATACACACAAATAAAGAGTGTATGGTACCCCATTAACCTGTACAATTTTTGCATTTATGTGAATCTGTTATGGTTTTAAAATTTAAAAAATGCTCAAATCTACAATTCCACTTACTAAATTATAGATGGTAAAAGTGATTATCAGAAAACTAGGACATTAAATACAAGTCAAATTATAAGAAACAGATGGAGCAACTCAATACAGATATGCAGACAATGAATACTTTTCACAAGCATTAATAATTCTGCAGTTCCTTTTATAAATGTCACCATGGGAAACAGATTTCCACAGAAGCAATGAACAGTAGGAAGAATACTTTTCCTTTCTGTCAACTTCTATGAGAGTAAGCTGCAGTATTCTAAGACATGACTGATTTATAACTATGGTGGATAGATGTGTTGTGGCTCATCTATAACCAAAGCAAGCACATTCATAGATTTCAGTGCTGAATGCTTTTGCTCAGCTTTTGAAAAGATATTAAGAGTAAATGATGTTTCTTCTATTCATAAAGTATGGCTCCAAGAATAGTCTATTCTTTCCATTCCAAGAAGCCTTGATTTACAAACCTGGAATACATGGAATTTGGGGTGATGCTGTATAGGGGCTTATGTATGCTTTCCAAAGGAATGCCATTTTTATTTCATTTAATTTTTGTGACATTTTCTTCATCAAATTATAATCAGTAGAAAAATTGGTTGTGTAAAAAGTTCATAACCATTAAGGTGAAATGAGGAAATGAGACTTGGCTTCATTCAAAGGGAAAATAAATATGCTTAAGGTGGAGAATGAATTCAAATTAGGTAGCATTATTCTATTTTCTTTTCAGTTTTTCAACTCAGGGCATCTGAGTAATTCTGTGTTTTATCTTCAGATGTAATACTACCACGTTGCCCTTTGACATAGTATGGTCTGGGTGACAGTGTCACAGGTTGGATAACTTCTAATTGAAATACTAAAAGTTATTTTAGTTTTCTAAATTACACTTTTCTAAAAGAACACTAAAAATCAGAGGAAAGTGTACTTACTTCAGAGTATATACTGATATGGTTTTGTATGAAAGAGAATCATGCTAATATAGAAAATATTTTTAACAATTTTGTTCTTCGATCAGTTGCTTTTATTTTCACAAGAAAATGACACTGGTATAAAAACAATGATTTTCTCCAAACTGTTGAACTCTGAAATTTCAACAATGAGTAACAAATGGACTCTATTCAGATATCTTCACTCACTGGTACAGATAATCCATAGCATAGTGTTTTCAGATTGGATAATGTAAATTTATCTGTTGCCAAATTAAAATATGAAAGTAGAAATTTGATCAAATCAGAATTAGTCTCTGTTTTAGCATGAGATAATAAAGCAAAGGCATTTTAAACAATTGTTGGAAATATATAAAATCGTGAACTTTAACATAATGCATTATCTTCTAAGTAGATGAGAAGGTTAGGTTGATCTATTATCTTTAATACAATTAGAGTGTTTAGTACTTCTTGTATTAAGGCCAGAGCATTACTCCAAATTACTTTGCTAAATACATTTGTTATCTCATAAATTTCACAGACAGGGAAATAGAAAGTTTTATAAATATAGTGCTAGCTCAACTGTCACTGTTAATGAAATTATTTTCCACACAGTTCCAGCTTATAAAATTGCACTGGAGAGAGAAATAAAAACAACAGGGAATATAGCTCACTATTTATATCATTATTATTCTAATATTTAATGAGTCTACACAACGTACTCTCCTTTAAAGGAAATAGAGTCAGGTGCAAAATCCTCAAAAGACAGAGGCAGAAGGGCTGGGGATCTAGCTCAGCGGTCTAAGTGCCTGCCTGGCAAGCGCAAGGTCGTGAGTTCAATCCCCAGTGCCACAAAAAAAAAAAAAAAAAAGACAGAGGCAGAAAGAGTTCAGTACTGAAGAAAAGCATTTTAAGGTAAGAGTTTAGACAGATCAGTGAGCAAAAAAGAAAAATAATGTTTATTGATGATAATTACATTTATTAAGCAGGTTGCTTTACTTTAAAATGATGTAGAATAGCTAATGTAATTTGGTCTAGCACAAACTGTTACTTGTTTTCTAGTATACATTCTTAGTTTCTCTGCTTTTTCCAATTCTTTATATAGTTGGGACAACAAGAACATTTTTCTAGTTTTCTACTGTGGGAGTCTAGTTAAATGAATAGGTAACTGTACTAAAATGAATTTACGAGAGAGGGAAGGCAGAGGTAGGCTCTCCTCAGAGTGCATTCCAACAAAGTGAGAGGCTGCTCTCCCGTAACCAGCTCAGAGGAAAGGCAGAAGCAGGCACTGCTAAGAGTGCATTCCAATGGACAAAGGGAGATGCCATTTGCTGCTAAGGAGCTCAAAGGGAAGGCAGAGGGAGGCCCTGATCTGCATGCATTCCAGCAGCCCCCCAGATGCTTCCACAAACAGAAGCGGGCCCTGCACTAGAGCACCCAAAAGCCACCATTGGATACCTCTAGCCAGCACTGGCCAGGAAAACCAAACAGTCACACTCCAGAGAAATTGTAGCCAATGTGGGAGGTTCCCAAAACCCCACCACCCACTTGTTTGGAAGAACCCAGGAAAATGTCAAGATGAAGAAACAAAAGGCAGTCCCTGGACTCTAACTCAAGCAGAGCAGGTCCAGGAGATGAAAACATGGAAGACATTGAGAGTCGCACACCTGAAGTTTCTGCAGTGATGGCAACTGAAGTAAAGAGACAACTCCATGAGGCTATAAAAGAAATTAGAACAGAAATACTATCTCAGATAAAAGAAGAAATGAAAAACATAATAAAAGAATTGCTATGCTTCTCTAAAGAAGACATAGGTAAAAAAAATAGAGGAGCAAAGGAAAATGAGGGAAACCATGAATGAACAATATAAGAGATTTTGAATGCATGAAACAGATTCAAAGAGATATCCAGGAAATTAAAATCTCCACTGAAAGCTGGCAAAAGCTTGGAAAAAACTGAAAATAGGCTTTCAGACCTTGAAGACAGGTGTGCAGCTTGTGATCTGGAAAGGAAAGACCTCTTAAAAATAATGAGGAACCAGGAAAGAACAACTCAAAGACTGCAAGATGATGCAAAGCAAAATAATTTACAAGTGATAGGTATCAATGAAGAGGCAGGGGTCAACACAAAAGACATAAAAATTCTATTTACAGAAGTACTAGCAGAAAACTTCCCAAACAGGAGAAAGACGTGCTATTCAGATAAGTGAGGCATATAGAACTCCAGCTAGCCATAACCAAAGTAAATCTACACTGAGACATATAATAATCAAGATTCCAGAAATCCAACACAAGAACAGAATATTAAAAGCTGTTCAAGAAAAGAAACAGATCACCTATAAAGGAAAACCCATCAGAATCACAACAGACTTCTCAACACAAACCATCAAGTCAAGAAGACCTAGGAGTATAATATTTCAAGTCCTCAAAGAAAACAACTTCCAACCCAGATTGATGTACCCTGTAAAACTATCTTTCAAAATTAATGGAGAAACAAGATACTTCCATGACAAAGAACTGAAGGAGTTCATGACTGCCAAACCAGCCCTACAGAGAATACTGAAGGACATTTTGGAGAGAGATGAGAAAGACCATGGCTCCAGGAGGATTGGCAGGGGGGAATCACCAAGTGGGACAGACAATAGAATGGAG
>RJWT010042607.1:0-12106 GCA_004365215.1 Cuniculus paca | reverse complement strand
ATACCTAGAATGGCTAGGAATGACTGAGTCAAATGAAATTTCTAGTTTTGAGGAATTTCTATACTGATTTCCATAGTGGTTTCAGTAGTTACCTTTTCACCAAAAATGCAGAAGTGTTCCTTTTTCCCTATAACTTTGTCAGTATTTGTTATTATTTGATTTCTTGATTATAATCATTTTTTGAAGTAACATGGAATCTCAATATGGAGATAGATTTTCACAAAAGAGAAGGGACCAAGAGATGAAGGTAGTGGAAGGAAGAGGAGGAAATGAAGATGAAAAAAGAATTAGAACTCTTCTCTAATGACATCCTGTTTTCTTCTAACTGCTGCCTGAACTTATATCCAAAGTTCCAGTCAAATTCTTTCCAGAATTTCCTGTTCAGGAATGTTTCGCATGCAGCATTGGTTTCCCCAAGTATGCATCATTCACTCTCTCCAAAATTTATATCTTATTATTTCTTCAAATGCACATGTAACTGGTGGCAATCAAAGATGGATCATACCTGAGCCTGATCTCTCTTCTACTCTGGTATCTTCCCTGAGTGCTCTCATTTTCAGGGAAATATAGATTCACATTAAAAGATTGCCCCAGTAAGTCTTCCTTTCTTTCTAGCATAGGTACATTACGTTACACCTCCCCAAGAGAGCCATATGATATCCGATTTATGAGGTTCAGCACTGAGGATGGATGTTGTTTAATTTTCAGCCTAGGGAGTCTCCTGAACAGGGTCTTTCCAATTAAAATGAGGTAAGAGGTCAATCCAAGAATGTTTTGACATTATGATTTGATGCATCCTTTCTGACAGTCATTTTGATGTAGCCATTTTGACATCAAAATGACACTTTTGTTGTATCAAATTCCTATTTTCTTTGTAGTTTCATTACTAACAATGGGTTTAAACCAATAACCCCACCCTGACTATACCCGTAGCTCTCACTATGATGCCTATTTTAAACACTAAAAGACAGAGGCTAAACTTTTATGTCACAGTTGTATTTCCATGTTGACAATTTTCTGATATCAAAATGACTCTGTCAAAGCAGCCAGGTTAAAATGTCGCGACAGAATTGCAAGTTTAAGGTGAGCCAGGGAGCATAGCGTAAGAGCTGATGATGGACCCGTAAGGGGACTGCACCAGCACGTTCTTGGGCCTCAGTTTGTT
Organism: Cuniculus paca; assembly: GCA_004365215.1. NCBI lineage: Eukaryota > Metazoa > Chordata > Mammalia > Rodentia > Cuniculidae > Cuniculus > Cuniculus paca. The sequence goes on along the minus strand of RJWT010042607.1, from coordinate 10,941 downwards.
AGAGAAGACACCCAAAAGGAGTGACAGCCCAGAGCACATAGTTCCCAATGAAGAATTCTTTAGAGGTAGAGTCATAAGTTATTAGTCCTTCTAATAAAGATGTCCTTAATGTGTTTAAAATGAATGCATATTTACTACCCTGTGCAATGACTTAAGTTGCCTAATGCTCCTGTATCATTGACAAGCCAAACCTTTGAATGAGTGTTCCTGTATCCTTTAGACTTAGAAACAAAATTGTAATGGGAAAGAACATGGCTAAGAGTTTCAACAGCATGACCCCCAGTAGTTTGCACAGTGATTAGCACATAACAGATATTCAATAAGTAAGTATTAAATATATAACTCTTTTTCAAGTAGGATAATAGGATTCCTTAAGACTACCATTCCAAAAAAGGAATGATAAGCCCATTCCAAAACAGGTTTGTGATTAGCTATGCTTTTCTCTGGGCCTTTTACTGCTCTGAATCCCTGCCAGAGAAGAAATGCTAAAGCATTTTTTAAATATGTAGATCCCTGACATTTGGCTGCTTCATGAATTTTGCATTGCATAATGACAAGTGTTTAATTTTATAAACTGTTCCTGTAATAGATCATTTTCAAGGAGAGGTATAATCTAGAAATTCAGTGTAAAGTGCTGTTGCCGAATTAGACAAATGTCTTCCCTGAGCCAGCGATCCTTTCTGTAGTAAATGTTTTCAAGCATTGACGGATTGGAAGCCATAGAAATAGTCTCCACACCCAGCTGGCTGACTGAGTCAGAAATGAGATGGTCTGTGGATGCTTCTTTCCTCTAGGCTGCATGTAGCAACCTTCAAAACATCTCAAGGATGGAATAAACACAAACAATTGATTTATTTCCTGAAGACCAAGTGTCCTTATTTAGTTTGATTTCCAATTTTTTCTTCATCCCCACAAAATTTAAAAGGAAACAGTGAGGAAAAGAAAATCTTATCTCTGGGCTCTAAACCACAGTTTGGTGTTTTATGGTCCACCTCAAGCAGACAATGCAATCAGGCCACAGAAAATATGTTTTGAGGATATGATTGGAGGCGAGGCCACACTAATGTGTCAAGATGTGGACATTACGGGCTTCGTGATTGTTTTCTGTCACTGTCTGACCTTCTCTATTCCTTAGTTTCCTTGCCCCAAAATACGCTTACTGGTTTTCAGTATTTAACAGAACTCTGATTAAGAAAAACTAAGATTAATCTTCAAAATTATAGGGTTGTAAAAGCTATACCACTGTAAAGTGAGGTCAGCTTCATACACTATATATAAAGATTTCTCATTGCAAGTTTTTCAAAGGAGATCATCCTTATTGCAAAGTTGCTACATAAATTCAACAGAAACATTGGAAAGAAATGTAGGGTGACAAGGTTTAAAGATATAAACTCATAAGAAATGTAGGCCCCTGTACCACGTTATTGTTTTGTTTTGATTGACTCTATTCAGTTTCATTTTGTTTGATTTTATTCTCTTCAAAATAAATTTTTAAAAAAATTTAAAAATTTTAAAAAATTTAAAAAAAAGAAATATGGGCCCAATATGTTTCATATGACTTAAAAGAAATACAGCTACACCAAAAAGATTTTCAGTTACCCACAGCCCCTCCTCAAGGAGATCTTTCAGTCAATAAGCCGCCCCTATGCAAAAACAGAACTGTGAACAGGAACCAGGAGACCTAAATCTGAATGATGTTTAAGGAGTGGTTATTGCATTTCAGGCATTAGGTAAGCATGCTATGAAGATGATCTGGTTTAATCCCTGAAATAACACTATAAGGTAAATAAGGATAGTATTTTGTCTACATTTCATTAATGACTGAAATAAATTTTACGCAGATTATAAAACATGCTAAGGGTCATAGAGCTGGGATCCATGCTTCAGAAGTCAGACTTCAAGGTCACACTCTTATGCTTTATACCATGTTGTATCCTGGTAAGATAATTGATGGCAAGGCACACTCAGTTCTCACAACTAAATTTGAGCTAAAATGATAATTTCTAAAGTATTTTCTACATAACACAAAAGGTTTATTTAATATTGCATTAGGTTGGGTAAAGCATTCTGCTTCTTTGAAGAATATATCAACATACTTTTCTTTGATTGGAGATGCACAGGTACATATCATTCAGTACACCATGACCCCACCCTTGGTTGATGGCCCATCTGTGCCAAACTAAGGCCTTACACAGCATAGCATTGATTAAGTGCTCCATAAATGAAGTTGGCCTGGACTATTGTTTGTTTTGCTCATTGTGACAATACCGAGCCCATACCATCTGGGGTTGACTGAACTTTCTTGGTTCCAAGACTCGTTCTTCTCTTGTTTTGTTGATTTCCTGCCCTAGTACTCATACAAGCTATTCCAAAGATAATTTTTGTCTTGGGAACTTACATATTTGCAAGAGTGGGATGTAAAGTAACTCACTATAATTATTTTGAGGTCTGTCTATCTGTCCCATTATATTCAGTAATACTTGTTCTACAAAATTTGGTACGCCAACAGTTGATGCATATATATTCATAATTGTTATCTTGGTGAACTGTTACCTTTACCAATATGTAGTGATCTTCTTTGTCCTGTAAGACTAATTTTGACTTAAAATCTGCTGTGTCAGATATCTATATGGCTACTCCTGCTTGCTTTTGGATTCTATTTGCACAGAATGTCATTTTCCATCCTTTCACTTTCCCTTTGTATCTGTATTTGCAGTCTGTGTTTCTTGCAATATAATTGGGTCTTTTTACTTAATTCAAGAACATTTACATTCACGATTATTACTGCAAAGTATATACTAATTCCAGTTGTTTTCTTGATGTTTGACTCATAATACGCCTTTGCTTGTCAATCTTTCTCTCTGGTATGTAGTATCCTTTTAAACATCAAAAAAATTATCTTTTTACTTTTCTGAGACTCTTATTCCTACAACCCTTCTTTCTCACTTGACAAAGGTTCTTTAGACTTTCACTTTCACCTTCTCTTGTCTATTTAAAGGAAAATAGTATTGTATTCATTTTTCTTTTCAAAGACACTTTCTCTGTCTGCTCCTTCAGTAGAAACTTGTTCTCTTATTTCTCCTTTCTCTTAAACTTTCCACCCCTTAGTCTACTCTCCTTTTTCCTAGGAACATATTCAAGTTATGGGGCTGGAGCAGGCCTGGATGTGAACTAACATTGTTGATGATCTTCCATGTGCCAGAGTTTACTTTATTAAACAACTTGCATATACTGTAGTTCATTTAGTCTTCAGAAAACCTCAAAGAATAGATTTTATTTGCATTTTGTACAATGGAAAGTTATGCTTAAATACATTAAGTAACTTGTCCAAGGTAACATAGAAAATAAAATGGGCAGTGAAAGAATTTAAAGCAAATTTGATTATAAATTGCAGGTTCTTCCTTCTGTACTCACTTAAGGATTTTTTCAAAATTTTAAAATTTTATTTGCATGTATTAATACATGTTTGCATTCATCTTGGGGAGTAGGTTAATGCACAAAACACAGCTTTCTTTTCTCTAAACCCCTTCTCCTTCCACCCACCTCCCTTCCTACATCTCTAAATCCATTTTCTTTGGTTGTTATTACTCTTAGGTCATTTTTATAACATATGATGCTTACATTCATTGTAGGTATTTAGTACCTGTACATGGCCTATCGTACATCATCTTACTTCCCCTTCCCCTACACCTTTCCCCTGGCCTTAGGCCTGCTGGACCCTTTCCCATTTGAAAAAGATCTTCCCTTTTGTTTCTTTCTATCCTTCCTTTATTTTTCTTTTTGTTCATACTTTACTCAAATAAGAGACATCATATAGTGTTTAAGGTTGTGTGTCTGATTTATTTCACTTAATATTATGTTTTCCAGATATGTCCATTTTTCTACAAATGTCTCAAATTTATCCTTCTTTATAACACAGTAGTATTCCACTATGTATAGATACCACATTTTCTTTATCCATTTCACTGTTGATGGTCATACAGACAGCTTATGCCTGTATGATTTAGCTATTATAAAACTTACTGTTATAAACACTGGAAGCATGTATCACTGTAATATGATATCTTTAGCTCTTTGGTAAGATAACTAGAAGAGAAAGAGCTGGGTCATATGAAATTTCTAATCTTAATTATTTGAGAAATCTCCATACTGATTTCTATAATGGTTGCTTGTTTCTTAAAATAAATCAACAAACCCTTGAGTGCAACCCAACTTCTTTAAATTCTCATTTTGACTTTCACTGCCACACTTCAGTTAAATACATTAAGTGCTTATTAAGTACTAGTTACATGCAAGGAACTGAGCTATATGCTTCTCTCCTGAGGGAAAACAGATATGAATAGTGTCTTTGTCTTCCAGAAGCTTACAACCTAATAACTAATAAGGTCCTCAGATATGTAAATGGCAATAACATAAGACAGAAAGAAGTTCTAAATAAAGTTACCAGAATCTTCTGAGAATGCAAATAAAGAGAGCAATTAACTCTAAGTAAGAGTCAGAGCCAAGAATTTCAAAAGATATTAATTTTTGAGTACTCCTTGAAGGCTTCAAACCACTCCTCAAACTGGGCCCCAATTCCACAATGGTAATGTGCTCTCTCCCCATCCTTTCTTTTCTTTCTTCTCACTCCCACCTTACATTATCATGTAGTCTCAAAATTGGTCTTATCAATTCTAGACACTCCCCTTTTTTTACTTTTTGCCCAACTCAGATTTATCACTCTCTAAATAAGCATTTTTTGTAACTCTCTGCCGCCAGTTGAGTAGGAATATATTCATTTTCTTCATTCTCAAAGTCACTGACCTACCTTAGAGAGATGTTGTTAGGATTGAATGCATTCATATATGGACAAAAGATGTGAAACTTGTATATTATTCTAAAGATAAACTGTCATTAATACTATATGTCCTACACTTGGGCCAGTGTCTGATCTTTGAACTTGCCATTGACCTCAGCTCATTCCACTTCTCTTCCTACAATTTAGACCTCAATCTTCATTTCTGACTTACAAATTCTATTGTAGATGTCTCTCAAGGCATACTCATTAAAGCCACATCTTAAGAAAGCTTTTTCCAATATTTCAATAACTATGTCCTCCAGCTTCTCTGAACATCCCAGAACTTTGAAAGAACTTTACTTCCAGATTTTCCAATGTGAGTCATGTATTATAGATGGCTGAATATATGTCATAGTTTCTGAGTTGATAGTTTCTTAATAGGACTACTCCATTAATCGTGGTAAGATTTATGTGCCTAGCACAGTTTTTGACAACCAATTATGATTTGAATGGAAGACTGAACTGGAAAGTTATTCAGTACTGGAATAATTTCAGTAGAAACAAATGGAGGAATTTTTCATTCATTCCTTACTGGAACTTACAGCAAAGTGTGAAAATGCAAAAGATGATATATACTTGTACAAAACAGCCCAATTGTAGTGATCATCATGGGGTAAAGAAAACTCAAATTGACTGGTTTCAATCCTTTGCCTGCCCTTCCAATTCTTATTTACAGTACCAAAGTGACACTGGAAAACTCTAAATTGCAATCATTAGATCTTTATCTCTGAAATTTAAAATTCAGAAATAGGGCTATTTTGAAAATAAAAATGAGTATCTGAAAGTCTCAGCAAAAAGCATGTGCTTTTCTATTACTCTCCTCAGCTCTCTGTCTCTCCCTCTGTTCTGTTTATCTCAAGTAACTAGGGGAGCTAGTTTAAAAGAAATCTTGTTATAAATAGTTAAGTTGAATGATGCTACAAGATTGGGTCCAAAAATACCTGAGACTGTGGTCAAAGCCAAGGGTTCCTTAGCCTGGTGAGCCTGGAGAGCTTAATCCAGTTGGTTTCTCCAAACTGGCTATGATCAGGTAAGAGGCCAGGAGATATCTGAATTCTCACTTGCATAAACAGGAGACAGTGCCAGAGGCCTGAAGCTAACCCCAGGTGTGCACATAGCAGATGCGAATTCTCCTCTCACTGACCCTAGGTCGGTAAAGCCTTATCTTCTGGCTCTACCGTTCTTGCTACCACAACTCTGCTATATTTGGACAGCAGATTGCTATGCCTCCTTTCCCCATGGTCACTAGGAATTCATAAGAAGGTTGAAAAGTATGTATTTTTAGCTTAGGTCATGTGGTCTGCTATAACCAGGCCTTCTAGATCAATCTCAGCTTTTATTAATTTATCATCATCTCTCAGAAAAGTTAAAAAGCTTCTCCTTCTCCCAATCCCAGTGACTCAACTTCCTAGAAACCCTAGTAAGTCATTCACATCTATTAAAATATGCTGTCTTCTCCCTCTACAGAAGCTGGTAACATACTCAGGGATGTGTATTTCCTCTTTCTGTGTTCATATTTTTAAGGTAAAAATGCATTTAAAACACACACAAAACTTCACACCTTGGAACAGAATCATTGTAAGGAAATAAAGTGTTTGTCTAAGTGATGTTTTTTTCTTTTGTTATACTTCACATTTTCCACATGTCAGAAAAAATACCAACCAGCTTCTTACCAGAAACCTAGTAAAGGGCAGGAGTTAGGCCATGGGCTGTGTAGAGCAACTTTCTGAGCACAGAGTTACAATTTTTCAGCATTATTTCTTCTTCCAATTGCATAGACTTATATTTCTACACAAGACTTAAATGTTTGCCAGGCATGCAAGACAGGAAAAGGAATAATTTCACTCAAGTCTAGGTCAGAGGTCCTAAAATTGATGACTTCTCTAGCATTCAACTACTCAAGAGACCTTCCCTCTAAAATTTTCTGGCCTGCATTGCTGGTCACCAAGTGTTACACACTTCTTGGGGTCTCTCACATTTTTGACAACTCTGGTAGTAATTGTTTTGCCGAATCCAGGTCTATAGAGTCCATGGAGACTGTCTCATGACATCTAGCTTTTCTTTTCCATGACCTGCCTCCAGTCACATTTCCTCCCTGGGATAGTTTTATCCTGATGAGTGCCTGGCTTTGCCTCCCTCCTCTCTGAGCATTTTCCTCCAGGTGGAAGACTGAGCTGTGAGCCATAGAACCCAGGTTGAGCACCTTGTGATCTCTTCTTTGGAGGATTGATGGAGCTGAATTATTCCTCTCATACATCCCATTTTGTTCCCTAATAACTGTGGCATCCAACACAAGGAAGAGACAGGATTGGAATTTGCTCACTTTAGCTGAGAGAGTTTTTCCTCTTAAAAACTGATGTAGAACATCTTTCCAGAATGTCTGAAGCTGCCAGTATGCAAGGATGGAGTTTCTGAATGTCACACAATCTGGCAGCACTGGCTGAAGTTACTCTGTCTTGACCAAGATGAAATAATCCCAGCATCCACTGGGAGCTAGAGAATATTGCCCCTTGCTATCTTAAACTATTGCTCCATACTCTGAAATGGTTATGAGTTAGCCTCTAAAATACAAGTAGTAAATCAAGTTTAGATAATAACTCAGAAGGTGTGTGAGGCAATTGAAATCCAATGAGTAGAAAAACCAAATAAAGCCAAGGTGGAAAATTAGCAAAGAGAAACATAAGCTATGATGTTTTCATGTCTCCTCGAGGTGAGTGACAGATTTGTTGAGAGTTTATAAACAGCCAAACAGGGGAAAATACAGTATGGTTCATGCTGTACACTACACAAAATAACACAATTGCTATATTTAAAAAGCCACATCTGTCTTAATCCTGAGATCAGAGAGAAATATCTTTCTCAGTTCCACATAAGGAGAACATTGTGTGATGCTTCTGAGACAAAGAGTGCAATTTTGGTGTAAACTTGTCCCCGCTGTCCCTCAGACAACTGGATGGCACCACAGCCAACACAGCTCAATGAAAGCAGCTGTCCAGAATCATTCTTGAATAATATAAATAATACAAATTAATTTTACTAAATAAAATTCAGGAAAAAAGTTCCTTCTAGGGTAAGACAGTTAAAGTACTCAGCTCCCTGTGGTTTGAATTGATTCTACTGGAAGTTATAAATCTCTGGAGAAATGAGTATCTGGAAATCCTTCAAGCCATTCTGTGTGATTACTGTTTCTTTCAACTGAACATTCTGTAAGAGTTGAGCAGGACAAAGTTTGAGGTCATGTTTTCTGCAAGAACCTCAGAAGTCACTAGTTGCTAATTAAGAGCAGAGCCATAAACTTTAGTTATTAACTAAGCAGGGAATGAGGAGGTACAGGCTGCCTTATGTAAATATTTTTAAAGGAGACTGTTTTCTAGGATATATGGTGGATAAGATGGCCAAGCAAGACTGGGACCTGGCACCAACACAACTGAATTAGCTCTCCATCTCCTTAAACCAATTCTGTGGATCCAAAATGCTTGGTTAATCCCAGGTCCCACCAAAGAGATCATGCTTTTAATTTTCCATAGCTATATTTTAAGAATTACTGTATTTTACTTACAGGAAAAAATGATATTTGAGACACCTGAGAAAAATATCTGTAACTCTTACGTCTATCCAACAGGTTTTTAACGTATTTTAAGTTCCTTTGGTATAAAAGTAATGAAGGTGTTATGTAAATGTAGGTTATTATTACAACTTAATGACATTCCCTCCAAACAAAAACTGCTAAAATCCACAAGGTGCAGAATAAAGTGCACACACTTCCTATTATTTTGGGCAATTAATTAAACACACAAACAATTTATTCAGTCATAGGAAGATAGCTAATAATAATAAACATGTGGGCTTAAGGATTCAATTGCAGTAGGTGTGTATCTGTCCCAAAGCAGGGGGCAAAGCATTAAATTTATTCACTTTCTACCCTTCCTTCTTCCCTCCATACCTATTACACACACACACACACACACACACACACACACACACACATGCAAACTTAGGGCTAGAGTGCAGACTTATTAAGGGTTGACACTCCCTCTGCTTTAGAACAGCTATGTATAACATCTATGTAGAATTACAAACCCAAACTTACCCAAAAGGCATTCTGTGAATCTACGGAAATGAAATCATGCATGTGTACATTGGCCACTTTCCACCATCCCTACTAATGGTGCAAGAGTAGGCCAGTCACTAAAATATAATAACTAAAAAGCTTTCTTTTTACGTGTACAAACGTGTGTTGATGGTGGAATGCACAAGTTTTAGACTTTAGAAGTATTTTATTCTAGAAAAAGCATGTAATGAGGAGAGACAACTGGAATTACAGTAAACAGAGCGAATAGCGCAGCCTTTGACGAACCATTTGCCATAGTTAATCTGCATAGAGTATAATCAGCCTTGGTGGGAACTCAAGAGCCTTCACTGTTTCAAAACCTATGCAAAGTTACACAAAGACCTGCAATCATACAGGTTTAAGTGGAAGATGGTTACATACAGCCCTATTTGAGTTTGGCTCTGAAACTGTAGTGTCTTTCTCCCAACCCAATTTTCCAAATGTGCTCATCACTAGTAACTTTTTCTCCTTTTATTTGAATGTGTCTATAATAAGTGGAGATGGCTTAGTGGTCACCATATTAATTCTAGAATAAGAATGGGAAAAAAAGATTCATTTCCTATTCCACATTTTTAAATACAAATTAACGACAAAACAAAAAGCCCTCTAAATCTTCCTTATGGATTTTGATAGTTCAGAAATATGCAGAGCACTTGAAAGCAATAAAAGAAATAACCTAAGAAAATTAAGCAAAATGAATTTGCAATTAGTTAGTGAAATTGCGATAAATGCATTTTGAAAGCAAAGAGTAAAATGTAACTTTCTTCAGTATAATTTGAAATTGCCTTTTGTGCTTAATATAGTTCACTTATAATTAGATGAAGATTTTGTTCTGGTTTGAAACATTCAAAGTTCCATCTTGAGATTGCTATGTACTATGTACACAGAACTTTTCAGCAAGAAAGTCTGCTGCTGCTGTTGCTGCTGCCGCATTTGCTTTGACAGCCTTTATCCTAGTTTTATAGAAATGAAAGAGTGAAAGAACACAGCTGGTTTTAACAATGGAGCATGTTCAACATTAGGCCAAACACTTTAGATATTGCAAAATATTGCAGGCTATATTTATAGCTCTTAGCAGGTTTTTGAAATTCATGCTGATACTGCCTTACTCCTGCTTATTGGACCAAATTGCCATTTAATGATTAAATTATCTTTTGGTTTAAAAAATTGCTTTCAAAGGCAATGACACTTGGACTAACCTCTTGGCTGTATCAAAACAGCAATGACTTCAAATCCTTTCTAACATATTTCAGGATGTCTTTAAAATGCAAGATCATTCTAGTTATGGAAAGAGTTTAAGACTTATGTTGATATGCCTCATTTTTTCTGCAAGAAAAAGAAATATCTCCCTTCTGATCACCTCTATCCCTGTCATGAAATTGTTCACTGACTCATATGCCAGCGTTTTCCAGAAAAATCACCCAAGAGGAATCAGAGATTATCTATACCCTGTTTAAACTTTCTCCTTCCTGGGCAGAATTTTTCAATAGAATTCTCTTATTTTTAATAGAATTATGTGACTTGGGGGGTACTAGTAGGGACTCGTACTTTCACTTTAATGACATGAGAAGCAGTAAAAAGAAGTAGGCAGTGATTATAAATTTAATGGTTATAAAGTCATTCAGGCAAGGTTTGCCAGGACAATGGGATATCTGCAGGTTTATCAAATGGCTGCATGCTACCAGGAGAAGCTCCAGCCCAGAGTGAAAGTTCCCTAAATTCTATATCTGTTTATCTAACCATTGCCCTATATCATCATCATTATATGAGTGAAACCTTTGAGTATATGCACTCCTGATGCAATAATAATGATGAGAATAATCTTTTAATGAATACCTACTATGTACCAAACAGTATTACTACATATTTTATATACATTTTCTAGAAAAGTGATTAAAAGGAAATCTTTGTCTCCTTTTGCAGTTATTGACATGTAACAAACTACCTCCAAATTCAGTGCCCTGTTGCTTCTCACAACTTGAGGCCTGGGTGA
>RJWT010042606.1:0-12100 GCA_004365215.1 Cuniculus paca | reverse complement strand
TAAAACCTTCAGCATTTTGCAGCTTTGCTTTTCCTTCCGGGACACGATGTAGAAGAAGCTGAGGGTAGTTCTTCGGGGCCTCTTTCTGCTGATGCCTGGGCAAACCACCTCCTCCTCCTTGTGCTCTGCAGGGCTTGATGGAACCTCCTTTCCCTTTGTGAGCACAGTGTGCAAGAGGAATTCTTTTTAATTTAAGTATTTTATAAAGATCATCTAATGTCTTATTTCTTGTTCTTTTTAAATTTTGTCATTTCATTCAATCTCACGTATTTTATTTTCTTTAAACATTTTTAGTTGGACTTTTACATTTGGTTTTGCATATTCAACACGAATCAGGATATTGTAACCCAAACAACAACACGTGCTTTCATAAAGGAGCTGAGGTCACCAGTCAGTACTGCAGTTTATTTCCCTTTCCTGTCCCTCCTCTTTCCCTCTGTGAGCTTGCTTTTTAGTGACATTTAATCTTTCAGCCTACCTGTTTCACCTTCCAAAAATCTGGATAATGATACTTGTTTTAATTTCAAGTTTTCTAGTTTAGAGTAGCTCTGATTAAACTTTGAAAAGTATTTCTCCAAATTTAGTTTTTTTTTGTTATTTGCAAGTTGGGCCAAAGTTATCTTTATCATGAAGTTATCAAGAACTGCATTCTTCTGAAAATTTGACTGCACTGTTATTGTGTATTAAATTTTTGTAATCAGAATTTACCTTACGAACATGATCATCAGCTATCAGAATAAAAACTGAGAAGTTAAAGAAAATGGAGCTAAGTCATACTGTCCTTGAATCCTGTATTAGAATATCAGGATGTCGATAAGATAAAAAGTAATTTCTGTAACAGCTCAGAGTGAATATAAATTGCAACATATTTAAAAATACAGTTGAGCAGGTTTCTAATGGGATTAGAACCAAGTACTCTGCCGCTGAGCTATGTCCTTCACATCCCTTGTTTTGGTTTGGCTGAGGTAGGCCCTTGCCGAGTTGCTCAGGCCGACCTGAGCTCAGGTGGTCCCCCGTCCTCAGCGGTCCTAAACAGCTGAACTGCAGGCACACGTACCACCACACCTAGCTTCTGATGGCTTTCTCTGATTTGACTCAGCGTCTGTTCAGGATTAATATCTCTTTGAACTCTAGAAATAACTTTTTATGATGCATTGCAGTGGCTTTGGTGGACCACTCACAAGACCTGGGTATAAAATCATTTATTGTGAGCATTAATATTTACATTCACACATCCTGAAAATTGTCTCAATGGTACTTTCTTATTCTTGTTTTCTATTTTTCCAAAATAGGTTAAAAAAAAATCTAGACTCATTTAGGATAAATGCTGTGTATCTTTACAGTAGTAAGTTTTGAATGGAGTTTTAGAAATAGAATATAAATGATTATGTTTTGAAATCTTAGAGGACATTTCTGGTTTCAAATTGGGGATATAGCTCAGCGGCACAGTCCCTGCCTGGCAAGCATGAGGTTGTAAGTTCAATTCCTGGTGCCAAAAAAAAAAAAAATTAAAAATAAATAAGTAAATAAGTAGATTTTCTATCCTCTTACTGATTGTGTAAGATTTTTTTAACCTCTAAGGTATTGATCGTTTCAGATGAAAGGAAATAATTGATACCATATCCAGAGGAAGGTACAGTATATGTAGTTTCAGATCCGCTAATATAAAACTACTTTGGAGAGGTGAAATTGGGGTCATGACAGTATACGCGGTCCTTTTTGCAGGGACTTCTAACATTCAGAAAACACCTCTTCTTCAGCAAGGATCTAGTTGCAAGGGTTGGTGTCTCTCCCAAGTATTCCTGCTGGAGACACTTGAGGGACCACATTTGAGCAGGAAGAATTTGGGTTTATTAGTTGATGAAATAGAAAGCTCTTTATCATAGGGAGGTGTACCACCAAATCAATCACAACTCTTTCCATCTTTGGTGTGCAGTTGTTTAATAGGTTGTTTTTGTGCAGAAGACTTTTCAAAACTGGCAGTATTGCCTTTTAAAAATTGTGTTCGACATCTTTCTGCTGCTTCTCACCAGTCTGTAGCTTGTCCAAGGAACGAGTGGGTAGAGGAGGCGGGATGCAGGTCTTCTCTTGCACACACTCATACTTCATGATTGACTTTGATTTATTCCACTTTTATTTCCATTTGATTTATGTTTGAGAATTTTCAAAAATGTATTTTCTTTTTTAATTTATGGAATCGTAGAATTTTTCTACTGACAGCTAGTTAAAAATTGGTACATTTCATTACCTCTCTTTTTCCCTTGGATGTTTAACTTTGAAAGAATTGTAATGTTTTGCATACTTTCATGTGAAGTTACATGTGCTCATATGAAGTAGTCAGTCCCATAACGCATGCTTCTTGCCGTAATACTCAGGCACCAGTGTCCTGGTACCCACTGGTGAGGCAGCTGGACTGCTGAGGGTTACTCTGTTGAAATGTGATGTTTTTCATATTCTTTCTCCCTTTCTCTCTCTCTCTCTTTTCCTGTTTTGGCCCAATGTTGAAGATATAGAACTTGTTTTCAAGTAATATTTTTCTAACTTCATTCACACACTTAAGTTTATATTTTTTGTGACTTTAGTAGACTTTGACAGTTTGTATATGGGGATATTTTAATGTGATCATTGTGCTAAATAAACTAATAAATATCTTACATTAACACCTTACAGACTGAATTTTGGTTGGGATCTTAATTATTGAAGTGTAATTTATCTAAGACTCAGTTTTCATAAAGATTCTTTGAAATATAAGTACTAGTCTAACAAAACTTCTAATCTCACCTATCGTAATTTCATAATTGTATGGGTTTTTTACCAAACACTTTCACTTGCATTGTCATTTTTTTCATCATTAGGGTAAAAACTTTTATCTAAAATCTTTAAGAAGCAAGGTGGTCGTGGTTACGCACACCTGTAATCCCAGCACTCAGGAGGCTGAGGCAGGAGGATCACTGCAAGTTTGAGACCAGCCTGGGCTACAAAGTGAGCTCAAGGCCAGACTGAATTGCATAGTGAGACCCTGTCTGAAGAAGACCACCCCCCCAATAAAAGAAAAAAAGAAATAAAAATGAACCTTAGATGACTTGATATTTAATAGATTTGGTGAGAAAGACAGTTGACAGAATGGTAAGAAGAGGTCTTCCATGGCCGGGCATGGTGGCTCACGCCTGTAATCCCAGCACTAGGGAGGCTGAGACAGGCGGATCGTTGTGAGTTCGAGACCAGCCTGGGCTACAAAGTGAACTCAAGGCCAGCCTGAATGGCATAGTGAGAACCTGTCTCAAAAAGACAAGGGCGGGGGATTTAGCTCAGCGGCCTAAGTGCCTGCCTGGCAAGTGTGAGGTTGTGAGTTTGATCCTTGGTGCCATAAAAAAAAGAAGTCTTCCATAAGGCAGTTTTTATGCCATATCAATTATTGTTAGATACTTTCTAATACTACATTTGTTTAGTTCAATTAAAATTCAGTTCACAGATGTGCTTTCTGAGTTACCAAATAAAATGTGCTACATTTACATTTTATTTTGTAATTTTATTATTTGATAGGCCAGAACATTGTGTCTAGAAAGAATTGAGCAGAATGTCCAGTTTCCTAGCAATTTTGAGTTAGTATTTCTTTTTTGTTTGTTTGTTTCTGAGACAGGGTCTCTCTGTGCCATTTAGGCAGTCTTGAACTCAAGGCTGGCCTTGAATACATGGTGATCCTTCTGCCTCAGCATACTGAATGCTGGGATTACAGGCATCCGCTGCTATGCCCAGCCCAAGTTAATATTTCTCGGGTTTGGTTTGGTTTGGTTTGTTTTTTGAGACAGGGTCGCATATGTAGTTCGTACTGGCCTTGAACTTACTAGGTGTTTTAGGCTACCCTAAAGATCCTCCTTCCTCTGGCTTCTGAGTGCTGGGGTTACAGGGATGCACCACCAGGTCTGGCTCAGTTAGTGTTGCTTTACAGTGGATGGGTTGTAAGATGTTAACTGAATTAGATGTTGAAAAGATGAAGGATAGTGACATGGTGTAGGAACTTTTTATTTTTAACTTGGCAGACTGTTTTCTTTCTCTCTCTCTTTTTTAAATTAAGAAAGTTCAGTGTAGCCAGGCATGGTGGCCTGTGCCTATAACCCCAGCACTCAGGGAGGCTGAGCAGGAGGATCCCAACTTGACCCCAACCTGGGCAATTTAATGAGAGCCTGTCTCAGAAAGCAGAGAGGGGCTGGAGATGGGAGACCCTGGGTTTATTCCTCAGTATTAAAAAAGAAAAAGAAAAAAGGTACCCTAGCTTAAAGCTTTTCACTGTAGAAGCAGATCTTACATTTTGTTTATTGTATGTTCTGTTGAAGAGGGATGAAAGCTGGCGTCATGTGGATTCCGCCTCCTTTCTGATTTCATAGGATGGGGCTGGGAGGCGAGAGAGTGACAATGACACAGGTCTGATTGGGCAAGTACAGCGTTAGCATGTGTAAAACTGAATTATCCTTGATTGTATATTGATGCTGTACCATTATAGTGAATGCTGAATGAAATTTTTCCACAAATCATTTGTACAATAACCTTCTGGGCTATTGGGGACAGACTACTATTGTTTACCAGATGGGACACACTGAGTTCACCACTAGCAGTGTCACTTGCTGTTTCCAGCATGGTCAGGATTGGTAGATGGGTTTTATTGTGATAACGCTTCTGAATGTCCTGTGATATCAGTCACCAAGGCTGTCCCAGCTGTGAAACAGTACAAGCACTTGGTTGGATTGTCAGGACATAAGAGTACCCTTGTGTGTTTCATTACTTCCTTGATCATCTGAGAGGAAACAAAGGATTTAACCTTAGAAACATTTGAAAGCACCAAAACTCTGAAATACTGTCAGATAAGAATCTGTGGTGTGTTAGAGTTTCTGCATAGCTGTTAAAACCAATCCATATATTGATACTGTATTTCCTAACTGAAATCCAATGTAAAGTAGCATGTGATGTTCCTGGGTATAGATTGGGCAAGAAGTTCTTTCCCCAACCTCCTCCTGGAGTCTAGCAAACAAAGCTTTTGCTTTTTTCTTTGATTTTCAGATACAAGTTTAATGTTGGAGACACGGCAACAACATAAAACTAATGCTTCTTAAAGGTTTTTTGGCAGTGGTTTTCTGTTAAAAATACACAATTCTTTTCAGAAAAATTCACATACACGTTGGCTTTATTTTTTGGTATGGGGAATTGAGCATAGGACCTTGCAGTTGCCAGGCAGGTGCTGTGCTGCTGAGCTATATCTGGGCCCAAGGAGTGTTTTTTGTTTTGTTTTGTTTTGTTTTGTTTTGGTACTGGGAATCAAACTGAGGACCTTGAGCTTGCCAGGCTTGTGCCACTGAGTTATACCCCTGGCCCTGCAAGTTAACTTTAGAAAGCTAACTCCCTAAATTTTATTTTCAGGGCACTTTTTTAATATCCTTTTCAGCTGAGCTACATCTCTAGCCTCTTCTTAAAATTTTTTATTTTGAAACAGGTTCTTGCTAAATTGTCAAACATGGTCTCAAACTTGTGATCCTCCTGCCTCATCCTCCCACACTGCTGTGATTACAAGTGTGTGCACCACACCTGTCTGACTTCTAGGGTCTTTAGGACTCTCATAAAACAAACTCATGAGTTGAGCCTAAAAAGCATCATCTAGGATACTTTATTTTTGAGAGTATCATAACATGAATATATGAATATGTTCTCTTGTGGATATTTAAAGTATTATAGAGAAACATATTATCTGAGAGCAGAAATTTCCCCCCCGACAGAACTACTGACATTTACACACAGCTAATGTAAACTGGTCATGTAGTTTTACATGATTTTAGTCTTGGAACATATTTTTTTTGTTTGATACATATCATTAATAAGAATTACTTTCATTTACATATTTAAGTTTGTAAATCTTTTGACTATATAATATATCGAGATGAAGTTGAAGTAAATAATTGAGCTTGAATTGAACTTATTCTGAAAAGAAGCCCTATCTTTCTACTGCAGTGTGTTATGTCACAATGGATTTCAACTCCCCCTGCCCCCATCCACTTCACCCCTACTGGGGACCAAGTTCCCTCCCCCTCAGCCCTTTTCATTTTGAGACATGGTCTTGTTGTGTTGTCAGGCTGACTTGGTACTTGCTACCCTTTTGCCCCAGCCGGCTTAGTAGCTGTTATCCCCACTGTTTTCCCCCTTTTCCCTGTCGGTCTTTCTCTCTTTTTCTGTCTTTCTCTTTCTCTCTCTTTCTCTCTTTCTCTCTTTCTGTCTTTCTGTCTTTCTCTCTTTCTCTCTTTCTCTCTTTCTCTCTCTTTCTTTCTTTCTCTCTCTCTCTCTCTCTCTCTCTCTCTCTCTTTCTTTCTTTCTTTCTTTCTTTCTTTCTTTCTTTCTTTCGAGACAAGATCTCACTAATACAATTACAGCTGGCCTCAAACTCATGGTGACCCTTCTGCCTCAGCCTTCTGAGTGCTGAGATTATAGGTGTGCAACACCATGCCTGGCACAGTGGGTCTTCTTAAGTGCTAAGTATCAGAAGGACTCTTGGAAGGCCTATTTTAATGACCAGCTTAGAGTCAAGTCCAAACCGAAAGAAGGGATTTGCATGTAGGTAATTTATTTTGGGAAGCCATCCCAGGGAACAAGCATGGGAGGCTTAGGCCTGGGGTTGTCGCTTGAGGGACTGGGAAATGGGAGTTGGAAAGAGGGAAAGGCAAAGCAGTGAAGTGTTCAGTCAGTGCTGTGAGCCAAGAAGGTGACAGTTAGTCATTTTCCAGCTCTCAGTGGTTAACTGACTGCTTCTGGATGTGGGCTAGTGCAGTACCAGGCTCACATCTGTGGTGTCAGAGAGGGTGGGAAGCAGAAACCAGCTACTGTCACGTCACAGGTGTGTGCACAGCTGGATGCTTTACTGCGGCTGGAGTAAAAGGTAAAACAAAAGGCTGAGGTGAGGGCGTAAGTGTCAAGATAACTGAGACATGTTTTTCGAGCTAGGACTTTCAACATGAAATTTGTCTCCATACCTTGGTAGAGTGGATGGGGCTGAAGACAAAATCTTTGGATGCTATCCAGGAAAACTTGAAGGAACTCCATTTAGCATGGCATTTATTATTTAGCATAATTTTGAGAAAATATAGAGCTAGCCACATAAGTTAGTTTTAGGATTTCCTGTCCTAATATTTGCTTCTTAAATCAGTTTCAGTGATTTCTTCCTGGGAATTTATCCACTTTATGTAGGATATATAATTTGTGGGCATATAATTGTCTTTATAAGGTTTTTTAGTTCCATAAGATTGGTAATGATAGATTTTTTTTTTGTCTTTTGTTGTTGTTGTTGTTTTAGTATTGGGAATCAAGCTCATGATTTTGTGCTTGCCAGGCAGGTGCTGTGCTGCTGAGCTAAATCCTCACTCTGCTTTTTTTGTCTTTTTGAGACAGGACTTTGGTATGGAGTTAGGTAGGCTTTGAATTGTGCTTGTAGCCTGGGCTGGCCTCAAACTTGCAGCAATCCTCCTGCCTCAGCCTTCTGAGTGCTGGTATTACAGGTGTGCACCACCACTACTGACTCTTCTTTCATTTCTGATTTTAATAATTTTTTTTCTTTTTTTTTGTAACGAACTCGGGACCTTGTGCCTCCCAAGCTGGTGCTGTGCTGCTGCTGAATTGTACCCCTAGTTTGATTTTAATAATCGACCCCTCCTTTTTTCCTGCTAACTCAACCTCAAATTTCATTAATCTTTTATTAAAGAACCTTTTGGAATTGGGTATGTTGGCACCTACCTGCAATCCCAGCACTCTGGAGGCTAAGGCAGGAGGATTTCAAATTGGAGGCCAGTCTGAGACCTTGTCTCCAAAGAAGCAACCAAAAAAAAAAAAACTTTTATTGAGTTTTCTTTATTTTCTCTTTTCTATTTCCTTTATTTCCATTTCAATCTATATTATTTCCTTTCCTCTGCTTGCTTTTGGTTTAGTTTGCTCTTTTTCTAATTTCTTAAGGTGAAAGATTATTAAAAGCCGGGTGTGGTGGTGCAGGCCTGTAATCCCAGCACTTGGGTGGCTGAGGCAGGAGGATCGTTGCAAGTTGGAGACCAGCCTGGGCTACAAAATGAGCTCAAGGCCAGCCTGAACTGCATAGTTGAGACCCTGTTTCAAAAAGACCCTTCTCCCCCCCAAAAGAATTATTATACTAATTTGTATAATTTGTAACCTTTTTTTTCTTTCTTTTCTCCCAGTACTGGAATTTGAACCCAGTGCCTTCACACTGAGTTATGTACCCAATCTTTTTTAAATTTTGAGATGGAGTCTTGCTAAATTGCCCAAAGATTGAATTGTGGTTCTTCTGCCTCAGCCTCTTAGAGTGCTGGGATTACAAACATGTACCACCATACCTGGCTAATCTGGGATCTTCTAAATTTTTATTCTTTTATTTATTTATTTTTAAAAATTTTTTTGCAGCACTGGGGATCGAACTCACAACCTCACACTTGCCAGGCAGGCACTTAGGCCGCTGAGGTAGATCCCCACCCCTTGTCTTTTTGAGACAGGGTTTCACTATGCCATTCAGGCTGCCCTTGAGCTCACTTTGTAGCCCAGGCTGGTCTCGAACTCAAAATGATCCTCCTGTCTCAGCCTCCCGAGTGCTGGGATTACAGGCGTGAGCCACCATGCCTGGCTAATTTTTATTCTTTTAATATAAGGATTTATGGTCTATCCACTTACTCATAAGTACAGCTTTAACCGCATTCCATAAATTTTATTATATCTTATTTTACTTATTTCAAAATACTTTGTAATTTCCTTTCTTTGACCTATTGATTATTTAGGATTGTTGTGTTAATTTGTACATATTTGTGAATTCCCCAAACTTTTATCTCCTGTCATGTTCTGATTTCATCCGATTGTGATTGAAGTGTGTGCTTTGTGTGACTTCTGCCTTGTATTTATTTGTTTCTTTTGAGACGGGCCTCACTGTGGTACCAGACTGGCCTCCAATTTGCAGGTCTCCCACCTCAGCATCCCAGGTAGCTGGGGTTAAGGCGTGCGCCCTTACTCCTGGCTTCATCTTGTATGATTTGGTTAAATATATGGAGACTTGCTCTGTGTCCTAACTTACAGTCTACTTTGGTAAACAGTGTTACGTTCTGTTGTTAGAGTGTGCTGGAAGATGTTTGTTAGGTCTACTTGGTCTGTGGTGTCGTCTAAGTCTTCTATATATCCTTTTAACTTTTTTCATATTGTAATTGTTCTACCCATTATTAGATTTGTGATGAAGACTCTAATAATTGTAGAATTATTTTTCTCTCTTCAGTTCCGTATATGTTTGAGGATTTTATACTACTCTG
Source organism: Cuniculus paca (assembly GCA_004365215.1). Classification (NCBI taxonomy): domain Eukaryota; kingdom Metazoa; phylum Chordata; class Mammalia; order Rodentia; family Cuniculidae; genus Cuniculus; species Cuniculus paca. The sequence continues at coordinate 2,771 of RJWT010042606.1, read as the reverse complement.
TGTGAATGCGTATGAATGTGTATGTGTACAGTACTGGGGCTTGAACCCTGGGTCTGCTGAGCTACCCCCCCAGTACATTTCGAGACAAGCTCTTGCCATATTGCCCAGGTTGGCTTTTTTTTTTTGGTACCAGGAATCAAACTCAAGACCTCGTGCTCGCCAGGCAGGCACTGTGCCCTGAGCCTTATCCCCAGCCCACCCAGGTTAGCTTTGAATTGGTGAGGTTTCTTATGTAGCTGGGACTTCAGGTTTCACTCTGCCTGGCTTATCCTAATACTTTAAAGGATTAATTTATAAAATGGATTTGAAAAAAAAGGATTAATTTAAAAATACAATTAATTTCTCATGCCTTTTACATTGTGTATGGATTAGTTTCTTGTAACAGAAATGCTGGGGTGTGAACAAGAAGGATGTACACAAATGATGACTGCAACTGCATGCTGGTAGAACCTCCAAAATGGCATTGAGATGCCTAAGAAGATTTAATGTGCTTTACTAGGAGGGGAATTTTCCCCAGAATCCTAATGACTTTTTTGCAGAAATAGAAAAATCCATATGAAAATTCATACAGAGCCTCAAAGGATCTTGAATGGCCAAAATAGTCTTAAAAAAGGATAAAATTGGAAATGTCACTATTGCTGATCCCCCCCCCCCCCCGGCACCAGGGATTGAACTCACGACCTCATGCTTGCCCGGCAGGCGCTTAGGCCACTGAGCTAAATCCCCAGCCCTTGTCTTTTTGAGACAGGGTCTCACTATGCCGTTCAGGCTGGCCTTGAGTTCACTTTGTAGCCCAGGCTGGTGTGAACTCAACGACCCTCCTGTCTCAGCCTCCCAAGTGCTGGGATTACAGGCGTGAGCCACCATGCCCAGCTCTATTGCTGATTTCAAAACCGCTGTGCACTAATAATCAAAATGAAGTGGCGCTGGCATAAAGGCAGACATGCAGATGAAGGAATCTAGTGTGGGTTGCAGGGAGAAGCCCTGGCCTGAGTGAACCAGACAAGGGTGACAGACCATTCAGTAGGGAAGTCTGGGTATCCCACGCAGAAGAATGAAGTCAGACTTACCCTGCATACTATTTACAAGAATTAACATGCACCAAAGACCTAAACCATAAGTTTCTTAGAAGAAAGCAGGAGAAAGCTTTCAGACATTGGATTTAGCCACATTTCCTGGATATGACAGCAAAAACATAACAACAACAAATATAGGTAAATTTGGCCTTATCAAGATTAAAAAACTTTGTGTCTCTCAGTGGATGTAAAAGGCAGCCTGTGGTTTGCAAATCATATATCTGATAATGGTTTTGCATTTTTTGAGAGAGGTTCTTTTCTTTTCTTTCTTTTTTTTTTTTTTTTTGGTCTTTTTGAGACAGGGTATTGCTCTGCAGTTCAGGCTGGTCTTGAGCTCACTATGTAGCCCAGGCTGGCCTCAAGCTTGCAGCGATCCATCTGCCTCAGCCTTCCAAGTGCAGGGATTATAGGTATGTGCTGCCATGCCCGGCCTAAGTTCTTGCTGTGTAGTTCAGACTGACCTTACATTCACTGTGTAGCCCCCGCTGGCATTGGACTTGTGGCAATCCTCCTCCCTCAGCCTCCTGAATGCCGGAATGACAGGTGCACTACCATTCCCCAGTGCCTGATAATGGTTTAATACTAAGAATATATAAAAACTTTTATAGCCCCATCAAAAAAAATTAAAAATAATGAAGGAGCCGGATATGGTGCTGCATGGTTGTAATACCAGCATTTGAAAGACTGAGGCAGGAGGATTGTGAGTTGAGTCCCACGTAGGCAACTTTTCAAAACCTTATTTTAAAAAAGATTTTTGGCTGGGAATATAGCTCAGTGGCACAGCTCCTGCCTGGCAAGCATAAGGTCCTGAGTTCAATTTCTAGTACCAAAAAAAAAAAAAAATTTAAGGGTTGGGGATGTAGCCCAGTGTGAAGGTCCTGGGTTCAGGTCTCAGGACTGTGAAAAAAGGGTTAGAAGGACTTAAACATTCCTTCTAAGAAAACATCCAAATGGCTAACACGCTCATGGAAAAATGCTCAACAACACTAGTCATTAGGAATAATGTAAATCCAAATCATAGTGAGATACTGCATCACACTCATTAGGAGGGCCAGTATTAAAAAACAAAAAGGGCTGGATGTGGTGGCAGGATCCCCAACTTCAAGGCCAGCCTAGGCTGCATAGTGAGTTCAAGGCCAGGCTGGACTACATAACGAGACCCTGTTTCAAAAAGAAAACAAATAAAATAAATAAGTATTGGCAAGGGTGTGGAAAGATTAGAAGTTTGTGTATGCTAGTAGGAATACAGAGTGACACAGCCATTGTGGGAAACAGTGGTTTCTGAAAAAATTGAAAGGAGAATTGCTAAGCTGGGCGAGGTGCCTCACACCTGTAGTCCTACCACTAGGGAGGCTGAGGAGTTGGAGATCAGCTGGACATTATAACAAGACCTGTCTCCAGTGAATGAACAAATGAACAAACATTACTGTTGAAAGCGGGTCTCAGGTGGGTACTTGTTCACATCCGCTCGTAGGTGTCCCTAGGAGTAGAATCACAAGACAACGGGTGGAAGCGGCCTGAGTTTTCCCATCAGCACACAAAAGGATGAACAGATGGTGGCACATTCATACCATGGACTGTTACGGGACGTGCTGCAAATGGATAGGCTGTGAAGACTGATTTCTTTCTTGCTCGCCCTTCCTTCCTTCCTCCTTCCTTCCTTCCTTCCTTCCTCCTTCCTCCTTCCTTCCTTCC
>RJWT010042605.1:0-12103 GCA_004365215.1 Cuniculus paca | reverse complement strand
CAATGTGTTATTGACAGTTATGTGGGAAGATAAATGCACTTGTGTAAATGTTCTTTCTCAAGCAACTTATTAAAAATATTGACAACATTGCATTTTGAAAACAACCATTTTAAAGAAGCCAAATATTAATCCAAAAGTAAAGGTATTATAACTGAATAAGACATTACAGCTATAACTCTTTCACTCAAAGAAATATGTACAAGATTTTTTCAAAGTTTACTGATATGCACTGCTATAAAATACAGTTTCAAACATTTATGCTTTGGTATTGGCTACTACCCACAGAAGGAAAAAAGGAAAAACCAGGTAGCCAACTGATAAATTTGGATTTTGTGCACGCTTCTGTTAATTATGGTGACCTACATAAGACCTTATACTTTAATTATTGGTACTGACAACTGTATAGCTAGCCAGGTCTAAGGTACCACTATAAAACCCAAAATGTGTAAAAACACATCAGTGTACGTATACATGTTTTAGTCATGATCATTAATGACTTTTATCAAGCAGCTTTAATTAATTTTTCTAATTGTTCATTCCTCTCAGGTAATATGGCATATGTTGACACCAGCATCCGATTAGAAATGAAGCCATCGATAACCTCTGCCTGGTGCCTCTAGACTGTGCCAATGCTATAAACACTGACATTTATTTCAATACCATATTGAGAGAACATGTCTGCCTTTCATTTAGAGGAAGAATAAATGTGCTTCCAAACGCATAGGTCTAAAAATACTTATTCAATGACTGGTGCAAAAAAGAATGTCTTGATAATAAACTGGAAAACATCTGCCGACATTTAAAATAGCATAATAACATCATAAATGATCATTAGAATTGCTTTCCCCATGTAATTCACTGTCTGCTCATGTATATATACAGTAACTTTGAACAAACACTACCATTTAAAAGGACGCAGTCTCCTAACATTTCTGATCAAATGTACCACCTATAGTATACGACAAGAATTTATCAGAATTCAATTCCTGGACCCAAATTTGGCTAAACCTGCAAACTTTTAGATTGTCATTAACTGCTCAGAGATTACCATTTTATACTGCTGACAAATGAAGGTACTCACGCAGTTTAAAAGACAGCTACTCAAGCATCACATTAAATCTTGCACCATGCTGTGTCTGTATTTTGAAATGATCTCACTGGAGATTTGATATTCGAGTAGAGCCGAAACACTTCCTTCAGTCTGGTTCGCCTTATGAACAATGAACAATATGGATTCTCTCATTTCTAATACGCTCTATGGTCACTGGGTGAGAGAAATAATTATTCTACTAGAAGACCAGAAGTGCATCAAGCACAGGAATCCCACACAGTGCAGCAAAAATTAAACAGGACAATTAGCAACTGAGGGGCAAAGTTCTCATCTTTGAATCAGGAACTCTGATCCTTCACTTTTTTTTCCCCAACACTGCATTTCCTCATGCATTGAGATATAGCAAAAAAAAAAAAAGTCTTTGCAACACCGTTTTTGTATGATACAGGTCACTACGCCTGTTTTAATTTCTCCCCCTTGCTCCTTTCTCCTGCCTCCGACTCCAAGAGGACCGCTGCCATCGCGCTGAGCGCTTCTGCGACGGACGCGACAGAGCCGAGCGCTTGTGAAGGCGCCCGTACCGCGGCACGACGCCAGCCCCAGTCATTACAGCCTATTTTGTCACGGAGCCGTCAACACTATGGACTCAAATAACCCAGACACCACCGGTTTCGCCTCACGCAAGCTCCCCCGCTGGAAACCAAGAACACAGGTGCGGAGGGACCCTAGGGGGTCTCTACTCACCTCGCCTCTTTCCCTCGGGGCTGGAACTTTGGGGACCCACCCGCTTGGAAGGACTGCTAGATATCCCTCGTAACTCGAGCCAACTTCGGTTGTGTCCTACCTTGGACCTCGCCTCCTCCTGTTGCCATTCCAACACTATCTCCTATACCTCTGTCTTTCCAGACGCAGAAGCCTGCATTGCAAGCACCTTGACGGAGGACTCCAAAGTTCAGCTGCCTCCGGTCTACGGATTCCATATGCCCGGTGCAGACCTGCAGCCCTGGAACGGGATTTTTAGTCCTCAAACTAACACCCCAGTGGCTCAGAGAGGGGAAATGACAACCGCAGCGAGGTCTCGCCTTCCTGGCCCATCGCCGAGAGCGCAAAGCCTCCCGGGCTGCCAGTTTGTTTTAGGGTCTCGTGTTTACAGATGGCAGGTTTTCTTGAAAGAAAAAAAAATATGAATAAGTAAGCAGCGATGGCAGAGCTTTATTTATTTATTTATTTATTTATTTATTTATGGAAGACCCTGTTGGGCTTTGGCAAGTTTTAGCCTAGAGTAAAATCACATACAAGTTACAGCACTGAAACTGGGATTCCTATGGAAATGCTGCCCCGACCTTCAGGAAAGCAACAAACTGCAGTCTCTGCTGCTTTACTAGCGCCGTCCAAGGCAAGCCTTGCGAAGTCCACGCTCACTCCCCTCTCCTATTGATCGAGGCATTAAAAAATACGCCGAGAGAGAGAGAGAGAGAGAGAGAGAGAGAGAGAGAGACTGAGACTCAATACCAACCCTTCAGCGGCCGCTCGTCCTTAACGCTGATTCAAAGCGCACCTGGAGATTACAAGGGGTTGGCATGGCTTTCTAATCTCGAAGACAAATGACCTCTGGAAAATTCAGACTTGCTAAAGTCAAATTATTTGGAGAGACAGCCGGCAATCTACCTCTTCAAACTCCTCGGGACCCCCCAAGATGAGGCAAGGAAAAGGAAAATGCCCAACCCGGGGGTGGTGATGGGGACTCAAGAATCAAAACAGGTTTAAAAAGAGAGAGAGAGAGAAAAAAATCCCACACAGTGGAGACCGCTGGCCGAGGCTGCAACAAATGCCCGGGGAGACGGATTCCGCAGCCTTCCCGGGGTGCCCGGCTCGGCTTCCCTCTCCGCGCCCGGCCGCAGCACCACTTCTTCGCGCCGCCTCGGGCGGCGGGAGCCGAGCTACTCACCCGAGCCGCGGGGCGCCGGGGATCCGCGAGGGCTGGCGGGCTCGGGGCCCCGAGGACGCGGACATGCGGCTCGAGCCTCCGCCGCCCTAGCCCGCGCCTCTGAGCATCTTTCTGGGCCCCCGGCGAGCGCGAGCGGCGAGGCGAGGGCGAGCGCGCTGAGGGGGGCTGGAGGGGCCCCGAGGTGGCCGCGCCGCGCCGCTCCCTGCGCTCCCCGCGCCCGCGCGCGCGCCCCCGCCGCCCCGCCCCCGCCGCGCGCCCCCGCGCCCGCGCCCGGCACCCCGAGGCGCGCGCGTCCTCCCCCAAGCGCCGCCGCCGTCGCCGGGGCAGCCCGCGGCGCTCCCCATTGTTCCGCGGCGGCTGCCCGGGGCCCGGCCCGGCGCGGGCAGGTGGCGCCCGGCGGCCGCGCGCGGCTTACCGCTCGGTGGCACCCGGGCTCCGGCGCGCGGGGCTGCGGTCCCTACTCGGCGGGCTGCCGGCGCGCGGGGCCTCCGCCTCCTCCCGCACGCGCTCCCGCATCCTCCGTTACTATGGATATGGCGCTCTCCGCCGCCCCCTCCTCGCGCGCCCCGCGGCCGCCCGGGCAGGCAGCTCCGCGGGCGCGCGGGTGACAACTCCGCAGCGTGGCCACCGCTGTCGCCGCCACACGGGGGGAGGAGGCTGGGAGCAGGCAGGTCCTCCGCACCCCGGAGGCCACCTCGGCTTTCCTCCCACCCGCCGAGCTGCTCTGGTTTACGACGCCGGAGAAGCCCCGCCATGCTCAGCTCGGGTGGCTCCGCGGCCCCATTCCTGGGACCCGCGTCCCAGCCGTTTTCCGAGGGTACCGAGGGGTACCAGAGCAGTGGGAGGGTCATGGTTAGGATTGAGTACGATTTCGAGCAGCTTCAAATACCCATCATCCCCGCCCCAGGTCTCCATCAAAGTTCCCACGGCACTACCAACAGTTGTAGAAATCTACTTTGGCAAAAGCATCTTCTCAAAATTCTGCTAATTAAATGAAGGACCTCTGGCCTTACACGGCAAGGCTTTTCTCCAATATTCTTTTTTTTTTAACCTCAGTGTTTCTTCCTTGCCATAAATAAACTTAAAAATTTGTGACTGAGACTGCTTAGTATCCTAACAGTCGCAGGAACATGTCGACCAGCCCACACTCAGTTCTTTGATGCTTCAGCGTTCATCTGTAAGTGTGAGTTGCCCACTTAGTCTCGGATGAGAGCCGCAGATTCCCACGGAGGACACCGACGTCTGGAAAGAAGGTAACAGCCCTCGAAGTGTGAATAAAGGTTCTGCAACGACGAGTATTGGAATTAATGTATAACGTTGTGATGAACAGTGGTTGTTCAAGCCGCATTCACTTTCTAAACTTTAAGAGTGCATTTATCGCCTAGACACCAAAGCCAAGGTTTGATCGGCTGCAAAAATTTCAGGCACTAGAACAGAAATGTGAATCATTTTTAAAACAAGAAGGAACGTTTACTGACAGCATGTATGACTTGCCAGGCATGTGTGCGTTATCTCATTTAATTCTCACTACTCTGAGAAGTAGGCTTCATCAGCATCCTCCCTCCCAGATGAAACAAAAGCCTTAGATCTGCACCTGGTGGCTTCCAGGCAACACTTTGTTCCTTAGGCAATTCTATGTGCTCTCCTAGTGTCTACTTTTGTGAAATCTGTAACGTTCTGATGCCACTCTGCTAGCAAGGGCAGGCCCAGGATGTAAAACCAAGCCTGCCAGACCCTGGGACTGTGAGCGTTTAGCCATAGGGGACCCATTTCTCACATAATGAAGTCATGCAGCCTTTTGATTTTTCACCTTGTAAATACACAAAGAGAAACAGACAGACATGACCTGGCTTCTTGACTGGTGTACTGCATAATGAAACGGGACCTGCCTTTTTGACTAGGGCCATGGTTGGATAGCTCTATTTTTGAGGTGAGCCAACTTTTGATCAGTTTGGAAGTTTGGTCATTTAGTTCTGTTTTTCATTCCACAACTCTAACACTTGTGACTTGGTCACAAAAGGTGTTTTCTTGCTTTGCCAATTATGAAAGTGCCTGATGAATGGCATTTCCCCGAGCATCATTGTCTTGTGGGTACTGTTTCAGGTAATGATCCTGGGCAATTTCAAAGAGGTATCATTTGCTAGCTGTTTGGAAGAGAGGAGCGCTATCATTTTTTTCCCCCGTGGTGTCGACTCCTCTGTGTTCTAGAGACATTTGGCCCTGTGTCCGTACCACCCCTGCAGGATGTTGGGGGTTTAATTCTGCGTCACCCTTTGTGCTTGGTTTCTTAAGGGGTGGGTGGAGAGCGTAGAGGGGGTGTCGCTGTCCTTGGTGGCCGTTCCCATTCTCTGTTCAGCACAACCAATTCACACACTAAACAGTAGACTCCTGGGAAATAACTTCAATATGGCACTAATGAAATTTAACAGTAACCTCCAGGTATGCATATTAAAACTAAAGGTCTTATTAGTGTAATCTCTTTCTGGTTTCAGTAAGAACAAATAACAGAAGAGAGACATGTTATTGTTTGCACTAAAATTGCCCCAATTCATTGAACCTTTAGATGTTTTTATATTACAGAATGGCCTGATCTGAGATTATCTCTGAAATGATCTCTTCATATTACAGAAAAGAAAGCTGACACCTAGAGAGGTTAATTCACTTTCCTGAGGCCCACTGTCATCGAGGCAGGAGCAAAACTATGAACCCTGACTACTTGTTCAAACACCACGACACTGTGGTGACCCAGCACATTCAGTAACTCAGCGTTATTTTTTCCTGTGGTAATTTTACTTTTTCCTACAAAAAATCATTCAAGTTCCAATTTATATCATTTGAATATGGATACTATATAGTCTCATGTTTCATTGTTTAGAGTATATCTATATCTTATTTTTAATATTATTGTTATATTAAGTACCATATTGTTCCTTGTAAAATGATGCAATTTAGGAATAACTCCTATGGTACCAATATCCAGGCCCTGTGTATCCCCAATGAAAAGCAAAGCATTTATTCCATTATAGGCCATCAAGACTATAATCCTCTCATGCAAACTGCTTATTCAGGAGCAACCATTCTTCCTTCATATTTAAAAAAAAGTCCAGAAGACCATGTTGAATATTCAGTCTCACAGATCCCAAGAAGCTGGTCATTTTTCTAACAAATATGCAAACATGGGTATGAGGCCTTTTGTATGTATTTAGTGGATTAAAGGTTTAATATTTTGTTTGTTTGTTTTGTGGTAGTGTAATGCAGTAGATAAGCTCCTAACTGGGATCATATCTATGGAATAAAGTCATGGATATTTCATTTAAAAGCCTGTGCTCTTGAGAAATTTATTTACCTTTTTTGAACCTCACCATTCCAATTTGCAAAAATTGATGTGACAATAGTAGAAGGTACTTCATAGAGGTAGGGGGAAAATAGATTACCCATGTGTATATCCATATGTGGTCTTTTTGATGTGTTAATTTGGGTGGTTTAGAGCCCCCTGTTAACCTACATATTTTTGTGATATTTTGTAGAGGTAATTAAAGCCTAGAGTCCATTGACTTTAAGGGAGATCATCTTAAGTCATTTGATGCAGTCAGTTTGAAGCCATGAAGAGCAGAACTGAGGATTCCTGAAGAAGAAACCCCACATCTGCATGGCAGTGTCAGTCGTCTCCTGCAAGTTCTTGGTTACCCTTCCTGATGGCCTGCTGTACAGATTGCAGACTTGTGTGGTCAGGCCCCACTATCACATATGCCCATTTCCTGCAATAAATCTCTTACTGGTTCTGCTCCTTTGATTGAACCCTAACTGATGCAACATATAAAGCAGTAGCTAAAGCACTGGCCATAAAACAAACACTCCAAAAATGTTAGATGATTTTTAAAATCCTATCTGTTGAACATCTCTCACATCCAGAGCATTGAGATATGCACTCTGATGAAGAGTTCTAAAATATAGAATTTGTACCTACCTTGTACCTTAAAGGATAGTAATTTCCCTCAGAAACAGACTTAATGCTTTAGTAAAATTTCTATCAAAACAAGGGGAAAATACCAACAGGGTTGATTATCCTATCTGGAGCTATGTAGGGGAATTATGCAAACCTAGTAGAAGGACAGTGTCCTGTGTGAGGAAGATAAGGAACACAAAAGAGCCCTCCATCTCTCAACAGACCCATACAGATTTAACACCTAGACGTGAGTAGATCAGTGGTCATGAAACAACCATGAAATTCCACGATAGAATACACATTCATTTCTTAGTTGTCATTAAGCCAACTAGAATTATGTGCTGAAGAGAACTGCCATGAGAATTTGAGGGAAAGAAATACTCTTATATTTGAGTATTATTGTGATGGATCTTTCATATCTCAGTATTAGCTTGTCTTAGTATTTCACATTATTTATCTTAGATTTTCTCATTTGTTTTGAGTAGTTTTAGAGAAGGAAAATACTTTTAAACATCACTCAAAAGGCATGGCACAAACCTAGTTAGATAGAACTGGCTCTGTCTTTCAGAATAATAATACCAAGCTTACAAAACTTAAAGAAATACCTGAGATAAATAAACCCAATGGAGGTAGTCTCAGTTATAAATAGAGTTAAAAAGGTGATGCAGACATAAGAGAATGTCCCTTTTGGCTTTATAGTAAAGCTCTAATACTTTAGATTCAATCTTACAAATGTATATATCTTAGATTATGTGTCTCAGTGTGTGTGTATGTCCATGCCTGTGTATTCAGAACAGAGACAGGTGTCCCAAGATCCTTTGTATGCTCATATTAGTGACTTTTAAAAGGCAGAGTTATGAAAATACTTTTATTCATTATTCATAGATTTATTGAATGCCTATGTTATCTAATTTTGAGCTGGATGCTTAAGGAGAGAAGGTAAATTAAAGATTGAGTCTAATGCTGTTGAACTCTTTCTCTGGGTAACTCTAGTTTATCCTTATAGATTTGAACTAAGATGCAAATTACTCTAGATTTTCTTATACTTCCCTTGTTCTGAACAGGCCTAGGCATATCCTTTTGTTCTCATAGTAGCTTTGCTTTCACTAATATTACATTACCATTTTTTTTGTAATTACCAGTTTAGTTATAAACATCCCCAGAAGACTACATGAGGTCTAGGACCTTGTTTATGTGATTCTCTATTTATGTTCAGCTCCTGACCCTAAGCAGACATTAGATAAATATTCACTGAACAAGTAAAAGAAAGCTTGGGGCATGTTGAATTCTCCAAATAGAAACAACCAGAAATCAGATAGAATATAAATTTTGAGTTCAGGAGAAAGGTGAGGAAAGAGATAAAAATTTGTTATCAGCTGATTCCAGGCAGTTGGAAAACCAGGAGGTGGATTATCATCAATTAGGCTCATATGTAGAATGCTGTAAGAGAGCCAGTCTGAGGTCAGAACTCTGGACAGCGACCCCATTCTCCATTTTACACTGTAGAATGAATTAAAGTTGCATGAAACACCATCGCACACAAAGTTTTCTAACCATGTGAATAAGTTTTTAACAGATATTTCAAAACTAAGCTACTGTCGAGATAGGAGCACGATGAATATGGATTTTTAATCACAATATTGTAGAGTCATTACCTTTTAATATGTAGAAAGTAGGAGGCTAAATTTTGATAGAGGGCATGGCATAGGATACAAGTCAGAGGTAGGGAGTCTATGCAATGGAGAAGCAACAGAATCAAGGAGTTCTAGGAGAGTCAGGGACCAGGAGAGGGTCTGAGTGGGGGGTGGACTTCAGCGGTTCCTGGTGGTATGTGTCTACCACCGGAGCAGCATGTCATCAATGAAAAAATGTATGCAACAGAGTGACTTCCGGTACTCACAGATTTTTATTATTTTTATTGCCTGATCATGCTTTAACTGTGGAAAAAATCCCTTTGTTGGAATGACAAATTTAAAACAGACTGCTTATTAACCATGGGCATATTTACAGATCTGACTACCAAGATAACACAACCCAGAGTGAGCAGAAGGGACTTATGCTTTTTCCTGAAGGCAAGTAGGCTTGCAATCCAGGGGGAATTAATGCAAACACTGAGACCCATCTGCCAGAAATGTTCTGCCCCAGTCTTCTGAATTGAGACCCAGAGACTTCTTTTGGATGTTAACTACATTCGGGGCCGAGCCACATGCAGCTCCACTGAGCCATAGCTAAGCCTTTTGCTTGCAGCCTCTGCTTACAACCAACCCCTGAGAGTCGCAGCTGCACAGCACAGGTGTAAGTACCTCGTCAAGTTAACACCTTTAGCCAACGGAGCAGCTGTGCTTCACACTCACAGCAACTTCCAAGGTTAGCAGTGAGAGAAGGCTCCAGGAACCAGAGCTGGATGTCTGTTTTACTAAGTAACTACACACCCTAAATTTCCCAGGATAGCCTTCTCTGAATGAGTCAGACCATAAGGTCTGAGTTTTGGCTGAGGGACACACGTGTAAGGCATATTGCAGACTCATCCCTGGAGTTCTCAAGGAGAAAGCATAATGTATAGAAAACTTCGTGATTTCATAACTGAGCCCCAGCTCAGCTCTATCATTTACTAGTTATATAGACCTGGAGCAAGTTGCTTAACCTAGCTGCATCTCAGATTCTACTTCTGTAAAATAAGGATAATTGTTCTTTAAGGATGTTGTTTAAGGGTTAAATGAGTACTCCCATGTAAAAACCTAGCACAGTGCCTGGAGCACAATATTTATTAAACCAGATAATTAATTTACCTTGGTATTAATTCATAAATGTTCAGAACCAAGAAGCTACTCCATCTTTTCAACATAACTAAATAACAGACCTCATTCCCACTGCAACTTCTAGTGCTGAGTAAGTGAGGAGGAGCCCATGTATCTGGGAGCAGAGAGTAACTTTCTGTATTGTAGAAATACAGAAATAGGGTTTATTTTTTTCTCCACAGGATATGGTAGAGGAAAAGATACTCTATCATTTGATGGTGATTATGTACATCATTATGATAATTCTCCAGCATTGCACATTAATGCTGTTGAAATATGCTAGAAGGACAAAGGAAGACTTACATAATAAATATTAAAAATAATTTTGAGTTGGAGTAATTGGATCTTGAAAGTGTGCTTGATGTCCATTGTTCTATGCTGCTCAGCCTTCAGTCTTTCTACTGCTGTCATTAATACTCTGGTTCTTTACTGGGTAACCACCAGCCATGAAATCTTACGTAACCTTACAAGAGTTGCTCATGGAATGGTCCCTTGGTCCTCCGGCCAGAGAATTCCATTTATCAGTCATAGTGGTTTGTTCAGGGATGCTCAGGACCATGACTCTGCTGGAGATACTGAATTGGAGGAGGGTCCTTTTCACTGGATGTCTCACTGCCAGTGTGCTGAGTTTAATTCTGGAGCTGCCAAGGGCCATCCTGTGAGATGGTCTGCCCAAAAGTGAACTCAGCATTTTGTCAAGCAGAACAACAAGTTGGAGTGGGAGACTGAGAGATTGATTCAGTGATAGCTTTTGAGGATCTGGATACAGTCATGCCTGAAACCTCTGGACTTTTCTCTTATATGAGCTAATTAATTTTTCATTTTGCTTCAGCCATTTTGAGTTGGGTTTCTGGCACTTCTAACTGAAAGTGTCCTGATTTATTCAGAAGGGACGTTAAATACAAGTGATCTCAACTTCCTGTCTGATGTCTGAATCTCTCTACAACTTCTAATGAAAGAGTCGTCACACAACCAAGGCTTGGACTTTCCCAGTGACAGGGAGCTTTTGCCAACTGAAGAAGCCTTTCTGATCTTTGAGACTTTCACTACCACAAATCCTTTCTTATACGTCATGAATGTTTCTTTTCTGAAACTTTCATATAGTTACAGCTTATTTTGTACCCACCAGAGACCAGAGGTCATACATTATGTTACACTAACAAATGTAAAACATGTTGTCTTATTTAACTCTCAAATAACCTTGTGATATAAAAATGATTCTGCAAGTTCTGCATGACAGAAATAGTAAAAGGCTGAAGTAAGGATTATAGAAGTGGGGATGAAGGCAAGGATGAATTCAGAGGTATATAGGTATAGCATAGGGTAAGTGAATGAAAGGTAAGGGCAAGAGAGAAGGGGAAAGTTAAGATGACCTGGAAATTAGATAGATAGATGGTGAAAAAATAGTGAGAAACAAATTGGGTGAGGAAGGATGAAGGTTCTGCTGGTTAGCCCAAGAGTTACAGTAAACAAATAGGATCAATACTTGCAAGGGAACTAGATAGCTCTGAAAATTTCTCTAAAATTGTAACGGAATCTAGCTCAACATTAGGAAATCACCATGAACAGAAAGAACAGAATTAGATGCACAAGAAAAGTAAATAATATGAAAGGATCTGCCATTTTGTCAGAGATTGTTTTTTTAATCACACGGGTTCAGGTCAGAATTGCATTTTTACGTTCAGCCCTCAAAGTTGGTTTCTCCCTTTTCACCTGCGGCCACTGGAGGCCAGCCCTGTGGTCCAGGAACAAAGGGAAGTGCACACCCAGCTCAGATGTTTCTGGCAAGAGGGGAGGGGCAGAGAAGGAAGGAACATATTTCCTGGGTGCTCACTGTGTACCAGGTCCTCTATATGCATTACTTCACTAGCCCTCTAGGGTCATTATTAGTTTAGGACTCTTTCCTGGATGAAAAAATTGTGGAGGATCTAAGAAGTTAGGTAATTTTAAAAGATCAAATTACACTAGGAGTACCTCCTTAAATAATTAGCACTTACAGCAATGCCCCTTTATCTGCTGGGAATACATCCCAAGACCCCAGTAGATGCCTAAAATCATAGATAGTACCAAATTCTACACATACTGTATTTTACACATACTTAACTGTAATGAAATTTAATTTATAAATTAGGCACCGTAAGAGATTAACAATAGCTAATAATAAGATAAAAATAATTATAACAATGTAATGCAATAAAAGGTATTTAAAATTTATGAATTATGCGTGGCTGAAACGTTTCATTTAAGATTTTTGGGCTGCAGTTGACTGCAGGTAATTGAAACTAAGGAAAGTGGAACCGTGAAGGAGGGACTCCTGTACAAGGTGTTTTCTAGCTGCAAATGACACTCTGGTGTTATTT
>RJWT010042604.1:0-12102 GCA_004365215.1 Cuniculus paca | reverse complement strand
AAATATACTTATTTGAGGGCAACACTCATTAACAGTACTAATGTAGAAGAACACACTAACCTAGAGGTTATACACCTTGAACATAGTTAAATGTGCCCTAAATGATTTAAAATAAGTAAATAAAAAAATGAATGGGTTGCTCATTCTCTACTTGCTTTCCTTCAGTAGGAGCTATAATAGCGAGGAGGAGAAGGACACTTTGAAGAAAAAGAAATAGGAATTTCATCACACTTACTGAGGATTTTGAGGAGATTCTCACAGGAAACGTCTGCTCCCAGTTGGTCTAGACAGGTTGTATCATTTCTTACCCAAGCCCTCCAGTTTTCCCATCTTAGATAAAAACGCACTGTTTTTCCCCAGGTTGTACGACATAGCCCATGGCCACTTTTCCACTTTCTTCTCATTTTTTCCTAGACACAGTGGCCCTGAAGGCACACAGCATTTTGCTGCCCTAGGGCCTCCCTGAAAACAGTGGCGTGCAATTCCTTGCTACATTTAAGACCCTGCTCAAATCTCACTGTGGTCTTTCCTGACCACCTCATCTAACCTAGGCATCTCCTGGCCTTGTTTATCCTGTTTCTTTCTCTAATTTTTCTTTCTAGCTGTAACATTACTGACGTGTTTGTCAGGTGACTGTCTTTCCAGCAAGAAAAATAAAGGGACTTTTATGAGTCTCAGGCTGCTCTGACTCTCCATGACAGTGGTGGTGACCCTATGGCATGCGTGACACAGTGGGCAGGCAGAGCCTTCTCTATTGGCATGTGAGCCAAAGGAGCCACACACGCAGGTTTAATCACAGTGCTGGCACTTTGACAAAAGTGGGCTTTGGGTTGCGGTTTTGGCACTCCATTTCTAAAAGGTTCGCCATCACTGCCCTGGTACCTGCAACAGTACCTGGCTCATGATGGGTATCCACAAACATCTGCTAGATGAATACACACATCAGCAATTACAGTACATGTTGAAACAGTCCTAGTCTTATCACGTAACAATTCTAGTCATTCAACACCCAAGAAAACACATTTTAGGTGGAAGTAAAATTATTTGCAGAGTCACATACTTTGCTGTCATGCCAAAAGCTACTGCTAGTCTCCAAACCAACAGTGAATCTGGAATCTGCACATACAACTTTCCTGCCTTCCTACTTCTGTGATCCCTTCTGTACTCCTAGATCGACCTTAAATAGCTCCAAAAGAAAAAGATTCTTTCCTGTTCAGCATAATATAAGCCATTAATTTCTCTCTCTAATCAATGCCCCAGGCTCTGTCCTCCACACATTCCGTTTCTAACATAACCCTCTTTCTTCTGTTGGTTCTCAAACACCAGTATAATCCATTTATCCCGCCCCGCTCCACCTTTCTCTTTTTCTCCTTCTCACTCTGCAGCTCTTCTCTTCTTTGCACTTCTCAAATGTACTTTCAGGAAAGCGTGCTGCATCTTGGCCTCCAGTAAGCCTGACACAGGACTGTGTGTAACACAGAGTAGCGTTTCATTCACTTCATTTGCTTCACCAAGCATGCACAGGGTGTGACTTCCTTCACTGAATTTCACAGGTTTCAAGTTTACTTCCAGTACCCACCTTGCTTGTAACTTCCAGCGTTACCAGGGAGGAAGAGAACTGGAATTCCTGTCACAGGGAGAACTCTGTGTTCTTCAGCATAGGCTCCTTCTCCATACAGGTATAACTCATAGGCTGGGTAGCGCTTTGCCAGTTTATTTGGAAATTCTATTTTCTACAGCAAAAATAAAGCAAGGTTCACTTTCATTACTTTTAGTAATACAATTCAGCCACACTGTATGCAATTCTAAATTTTATAACTCTGAGTGCAACAAAAAATACTGCTAATGATAAAGCCACTTAGTGTACAGTTTATTCACATAGAGAATTATTCTTGACTATGTGAATTTTGAGCCAGGTAGTCTTCACAAAAGCATAAAACAGGTCCACCTAAAATTCTAAGAAACAAAAATTAGTCAAAAAAGTCTGTGACAATGGCAGAAAAGCACTAGTGTATGTCAGCAAAACACATGTTAACATAATTGGAAATGCATTTAGTTTAGAATCAGTATCAATTATACTTCAAAATGAGAAAAAACTTTCCATTTATAAATCGATTATCTTTTGCCATTTCAGGTTGGTTTGCAATATCTCTCCTTTCACTCAGGGCCAACTACATATTCCAGCTGGTACATCTTTAAAGGAAAGTAAGTTTGTTTGACAATGCAGCTTTCTGACCTCTCAACTTAATATGTTTTGATCTACAATGTGCTTAATAAATTAATCTGGGCTTCATAGCTATGTCTTGATGAAGACAGGCATACTCTTCCCAATGTGAATGTTCCAATGCATTAGCATGTTTCAGTTTTCATGGACCAGGGGCCTGGTTTATAGCAATCCTTAGACTACTCTGCAATTCCTATTACTGTATACAAAAAGAACAAGTTATTCATATAAATTTTTTCCGTTTACTATATATTAGGTCTTAACATTATCTCCAAAGGGTAGACATTTATCAGAGGTGGTAAAGTATAAACTCTTTGCTTCTTTTTTTAAAAGGATAGAAACAACTGAAAATAAAACAATTACACTGGACAACAGAATTAAGTAGGTATCAATAGATTAATGATCCAGTGCTGTTATACATGTAGTATATGCTTAACGAAAATTTTTAACTACTGAATGTTTTCAAAAACTGTAAATGAGCCAGGTGTTGGTAGCACATGCCTGTAATCTCAGCACTCAGGAGACAGAGGCAGGAGGATCACTGAGAGTTTAAGGCCAGCCTGGGCTACAAAGTGAGTTCAAGGCCAGCCTGAACTGCACAGTGAGATCCTGTCTCAAAAAATGAAAAACAACAACAACAAAAAAACCCTGTAAATGTTGTTAATGACTACTAAATAACCTCATTGTTCTGAAAAGCAATTATGATCACCCAAGTACATTACTGAATATTTCCCCTAGAAAGCTACCACAACCTGCGCCAATGACGCTATGGAGCATCTACGGGGGCTGTGCTGACTGTGGAAGACTGGTGTGTTCAGCCCAGGGCTCAGGGCCACATGTGGTCCTAGACAGTTCTTAAGGCAGCGCCACAAGAATGGAAACGTTCAACATTATTATATCACGGTTAGTGGCACTGTGCATGATTTCAGTGGTGCAGTGCTCAGGAATGCACAGTGTAGGGATATTGGAATGCTGTGCAGGAAAGGGCACAGTGCTAACTGTGGCTCCAGTGCCTGCCACACAGTAGGTGGAATGGAAGCTCAAATGTGTCAGACATGACATGCACTTGTGTGACTTGGCTGATAAGAAACAGCAACCACCGACAATTGTGTTTCAACCTCCCTAATGCCTGTAAGGCACGACTGGAGCTCCATCTTCGGCTGACATAAACACCCTCCTCTGAATTTTCAAACGCAGTGTACAGAGTTGCTACCAGACATTCAAGAAAAATTCGATCACATTTCTTTACTAGACTTCTATAAACCAGTCTTCCCAGAGGAAAATACCCCTCACCACACAATCACCCATGCTCATGTCCCTGCTGTTTGGCAGTGTGTACATTTGTGAACAACTATTTTCAGGAACGAAGCATACAAAGAGTAAAATTAGACCAATTAGATGAGCACCTTGCAAACTCATTAAGAATTCTAAGCACTTTCATCAAACCAGATGCTGAGCACTTTCACAAAAACAAGGCCAAATAGCACATCAGCCAGCTTCCCCACTGCCGGACTCTTAATGGAGCCCTTGGAGCTTAAGACTAATTTTGTCATCAAGGCGCAATATTTCTATGGATGAATTATCAATTTCAAGAGT
The DNA here is from genome assembly GCA_004365215.1 of Cuniculus paca. Taxonomy (NCBI): domain Eukaryota; kingdom Metazoa; phylum Chordata; class Mammalia; order Rodentia; family Cuniculidae; genus Cuniculus; species Cuniculus paca. The sequence goes on along the minus strand of RJWT010042604.1, from coordinate 8,282 downwards.
TTTATTATATTAAACAATGAATACTTAATGGAAAAAAATCACAAAAATAAGGTATTTAGTTTTTAATATTTATTCAATGTTTATAAAAAAGCATCAAAATCTTCAACATTGACTGATTTTTCATGTACAAAGTCTAAAAAAGAGTATCAGAGATAAATTTCCATATGAACTGCAACGAAAATACCAATAGCACTCTACAAAAAATTATCTTTACTTCAATTATTATACCTATAGCAGTCTGCACACATGAGAACAGTATGTCCCATATACACGTACTGCTTACATTAACAGAATATGTCTTTTGCTTTCTTGGCCTTTTTGTAGGATGTACTTGATATCTCAGTGGTCTTGCTGTTTTGTCAGGAAGTTCTTATTATATTATGCAGTGTGTAGCTAACAGGAACATAAAATATCAATAAAATAAATTATTAAACTCTTAATATGTATTGTACATTTAGAACAGACATCAGTATTTTCACATCAGCTGTCTACTTCCTTACAAAACCTAAAAGATAACATCAGAAATAAATTTCTATATGAACTACAATGAAAATACCAATAGAACTCTATCACAAAAATAAATTTTGCTTCAACCGTAAGCTGACACTTTTCCTTTCTTATGTGGCAGTCTTGTCACCTCTTCCTGTTTTGTCAGGAGCTTATTATATTGTACAATGTGCACTTAGTAGGGAAATAAGATGTCAATAAAATATCAGATATATAACGAGTGCTTAGAATAGACATCAACATTTTAACATCAACTATGTATATCCTTACAAAACCTAAAAGATAACGGAAATAAAAATCCATGTGAACTACAGTATAAACACAAACAGAAGTCTACCACAGAAATAAGCTTTGCTTCAGCTGTCACACCCAAGGCAGCCTTTACACACGACAACCGCATGCTCCACACACAAGTATTGCTTATGCTGATAGCATGTATGTTTTGTTTTTCTGTACTTTCTTGTAGGGCACAGTTGACATCTTTTTGGTTTTCCTGTTGTCATAGTAGGTCTTTGTGATGCTGCGCCTGCCTGTTCACCTGTCCATTTTTTTGTGGGCCAGTTTTTCTGTGTAGTTCCCTGGGAAGAAACATTTTGTTTTTCCTCTGCTATAAATGATCTCTTATGCACTCCAATCTCAATCTTCTAAGAAGATTCCTCAGTGATATTTTGCACGTTATTTTCTTTGTAAACTATCAGACTATTTATGCCACAGGTTTAGGATCTAGTAAAACACAGCCACTGGCCAATGCTTTGTGTTTCAAGTGACATTATAGCTGCTGCATAACTCATCAACAACATCTACTCCACTTTCAGTTTTACTGTTCAGTTTCCATGTCAGACTTCCATTTTGTCAAGGTTTCCCTATCAATATTTCCATCATAGTGAAACATTGACATCAACAGTACCAGTTTGTTTTTCTTTGCCATTTATGAAGACAACTTTATAGCTTTATGAAATTCAAAGATCATACTATACAATTTTGTTTTGAAATTGCAACATTTCATTTGAAATTCCTGCTTTGTTCCTGTGTACAGTTGTTACACTGGACAACTCGTGCTCTGTGTCAGTAAATGTAACATCATTTGGAAGCTGGTAAACCAATTGTCCAATGTCCCATTCCAATTAGTTTGGGAGGTGGGAGCAACAAGTCTATTCCCTACATCATTCGGCCTATTACTATATGAATAAGGACCTGATGGCTAAGTTCCAGGATAAATGTCTAAACTGAAAGCATAGTAACTCTTTGCATCTATAAGGGCATAAATTTGTTTTATTTTAAAAATAAACCAACCAAAATAAAAAAGAATAATGCCAATCAAAACAAAACAAAGAAAGTGATACATGACTTCAAAACAAGATATTAGGAAATCAACAATGGCTACATAATGCCCCTTATTATCTTCAAAATACCTGCCCATAGCATCAAACATAATAAAATCAAACAAAGCAAAGCAGAATAAAACCTGTCAAAACGAAACAATGAAAGTGATACAGGACTTCAAAACAAGATAACAGGAAATCAACAATGGCTACCATAATACCTCGTTATCTTCAGAATAGTTGTTCAGACCATCAGACATAAGTAGGTAAAATTAACCAATCTATACAAGAACTAAGTTGCTTCTTTACTTCAGTTGTTATCTTTTCCGAAGTTTCAGGTGTGTGACTTCTAATTTCTGTATGTCTGTGTCTCCTGAACTTGTTCTGTGGGCTGGAGGTCTAGACTGTATTTTGCCTCTTCATCTTGATATTTTCTTGTGTTTCTCTGATCAGCCTCAGGGCATTAATTTTTTTTGCCATATTTTGACCCATTGCATTTCCTAAGTTTTGAATTCTTGTGATAAGAAATCTGTGCTAACGCTGGGTGTGGTAGCACACATCTGTAATTCCAGCACTCAACAGGCTGAGGCAGGAAGATCACTGCAAGTTTGAGACTAGCCTGGGCTACAAAGTGAGCTGAAGGTCAACCTGAACTGCACAGTGAGACCCTATCTCAGAAAGACAAAAAAAAAAGAAAGAAAGAAAGACAGACAGACATCTGTGCTAAGTACAGCACACCTATGAATGCTTTTAGTTCAGCTAGTAAAGTATCATAATAAATACATTTTTGAATATGGCTGTTGGTGCATACAAAATGTTTCGCTTGCATTTCAGTCTTCATGTATTTCACCACATCTTGTAGCATTTTGTCTCTTACAATTTCCTACATGAATGGCAATGCTGGCAACCTGTCCAACATGTTTCACCCCTGCCAACACCTTCACTATATTTTTGTTCCACTTGGTTGCAAGACCATTTCATAACATTTCTTGACTAGTCAAATATGTACTCATATTGCTGTTTTCTTCTTCATCTGAAACATGGAAGTCTGCATTCCCTGTCTGCATCAGCCAATTCTTGCTCCATTTCACTGTCACAGGAACTTTGGCTCACATAGCCAAAGTCAAAGACATCATCATCATCATCATCATCCAACCACACCATTCTTCTGTTATGAAAGCATGTATTTTACCATAATGGATTATCTTTATCATCCATGTATGAGTAATCTGATGATTCACTTTGACCTCTAAAATTTGCAAATCTGATTTTTCATATGCCATTGTACTGAATTGGGCTAATTCTACCACAAACAAACAAACAAACAAACCCAAAAACACCTTTAAAAAAAAAAAAACAAATCCTGGAGTGCTGTGGGTCTACTAGACCCTCTGTGATGCTTGGGTAAACATATGTAAAAAATTATTCCACTGAACATAAGCGTGGGTCCAAATCCCATTTTACCACTTTTTCACATGTGCACACTCCTTTCTATTCATCATACCAAGTGGGTAAATACCTAGATTGCTTCCTATATCCCTCAGGGAAAGGTACTGAGACACACAGCTGGCTACTATAACATTAAAGTATAAATTTCAGTAGAGAACAAGAAGCCAACGAGAAGCTAAGCCCTCCCTGTGAGTCGGTGCCATGAGCGGGCTGCTGGGGGAAGAACCAGATGCCAGCCCCTTCCCGCTGGTTGAGAGACAAGAAGAGGCAAGACTCCCCCTACCCCCAAGCAACAGCTGATCTAGAGAAACACAGGCTACTATGATAGCTACTGAGGTAAAATATAATTTAATGCTTGTAGTGTTTAGTGTTCCACTGACTTTTCAGGCTTAAAGCCAGTAGTCTGATCATCTATTCAGCAGATAACAACACACAATGCAGTATCTACAAGGGAATCTGCTTCTGAAGGTGGCAGCCATTGTTAATTCTCTATTATCTTGTTTTGAAGTCCTGTACCATTTTCATTGTTTTGTTGGGTTGGGTTTTATTCTGTTTTGTCTTGTTTGATTTTATTATATCCAATAGTATGGGCAGCTATTTCAAAGATAACAAGAAATATTATGGTAGTCATTTTGGATTTACAAAAAACAAAACAAGACAAAACAAAACCACAAATTGCAGTAGAAAAGTAAGGGATAGGTCTTCTGGATCCAGGCTTAGGTCTCCAGGGTAAAGGAGGAGAAATTTAATTTGGCTCACGTATTAAGGAAGTCAGTCCATGGTTGGCTGGCTCCCAGGCAGAAACATCATGGTGGAACAACATGGTAGAGCAAAGTTGCTTAGTTTACAGCAGCTGGGAAGTACAACAGAAAAGTGACAGAGCGGAAGGGGGCCAGGGATCACTGACAGACCCCAAAATCACACCTCCATGAATCTTCCAGATATACCCAGAACAATGTTTCACCAATCCCTCAGTGGATCCCAAAGCCACCCTAACCACCACAAATATCCCGTAAGTTTCATTTATGTTGCTCTCTCATTTTTAAATGTTGTAATATAAAAAGTAAAGGGAAATGTTGTTATTTATATATGTTAACTATAATATATTTGTTGTTGCTTTTGCCGAAAATGTCTAAAGTCTCGTGTGTCCAGAGTGGTGCTTTTGGATGGTGATTGGATCATGGGAGCAGTAGACTCTCAGTGGATTCATCCAATCAGGACTTCCTAGGTGGGTGTGCTGTGGGAACCCTCGTCAGAGGAGGTGGTCACTGAGGACATGACCTGGAAGCAAGGGTGCACTCATGTCCCCAGCTCTTTGTTTTCTTTCTGTTTCCCAGCTGCTATATACTGAGCTGCACTCTACAGTAGCAAGACTCCAACATAAACTGGCTATCTTACTTACATAGTTATTTAAAGAGCAAGCCCTCACCCCAAAATCACCTTTAGGCTCAATCACCTTTACACTTAAATACTATTTCTATGACCTTGTTCCCACTGCCTTACTTTCACTCATCTCTAACCCTTTCAAAAGACACAAAAATCTAGCAAATTCTGAGAGCTAGAAAAACATTTTAAGGAACTAAAATTTTTATACCTTTTAATTGAGAATTCAAACTGCAAGTTCAACATCTACAACTAACCAAAAAAAAAGTTTTTGATCTATACAAATGCGCACTTTCACAGTTCTTTTTGTTTTATCTTTTTGAGACACGGTCTTGCTATGCAGTTTAGGCTGGCCTCGAGTTCACTTTGCAGCCCAGGCTGGTCCTGAACTTGCAATGATCCTCCTGCCTCAGCCTCCCAAGCGCTGGGATTACCGGCGTGCGCCACCACACCCCGAGTTTCACAGTTCTTACAAAGAGCTCTGTTTCCATTTCCCCTAGAATAGTCCTAAGGACTTCAGTCTCCCCTGAACATAATCTCCCTGCTGCACTCCAAAGTCCAGTTGCTCTTAAGAGAAACCTTACTAAAACACACACCTTCTGTGTTTTCTCACTGTATGTGCACATATTAATGGCTTGAGAGAGCCTTTAAAATCTACTTTTACCTTTTTTATAATTTACACATACTATGTTTTAAAGTTTATTCTTATGTTTTTTAATATTCAAGATTGAAAAGAAAGGGATCTCTCCTACTCCTGGTCCCTTGGCCTAAGAAGTCAGTCAACGTGACCAGACGGAGTGCTTTCAGAAACATTTTACATTCATACAAGCAGGTACGTTTATAGAGCCTGTTTCCCTTCTTACAATACTGGTAATATATTATAAATACTGCTCATGCATGTGTCCTGGGGTCTACTACCTTCCTGTATGCTATGTATGGCTGCAATTTTGTTTCTGTACTTTATGAACCTTGTATACATTTTGCATGACCAAGTTCACTACCTCTTCTGCACAGCCTTTGAATACGCAGGACAAACTAGGATATTTCTTCTGTAAAGAGCCTCACACATTCTCTCATAGTAAAATTACAACATGTACTACATTAATACTACAACTCTATACAACATTTCTGTCTCCCTGGTTGTTATTACAAATTCAAGGTGCAAGGACTGATTGAACACTAATTCTCTCATACTAAATATCAGGTAAACCTGACACAAAGCAGTCACTCAATAAGTGACTTGCGAGACCAGGCATGGTGGTGCACACCTGTAATATCACTGGGAGGCTGAGACAGGAGGATCACTGCAAGTTTGAGGCCAGCCTGGGCTACAAAAAGAATCCAAGGCCAGCCTGAACTGCACAGTGAAACCCTATGTGAAAAAGACGAAAGACAAAAAAGATTTGCTAAATAAACATCACCCTTACCAACAAAATATGATTCATATTTTCAATATTAACACTTCCTTTCAGAGAGCATTAGGTCACTCATATGAAGACAGCCAAATTACTGTGACAGAAAACAACTCAGGTGTTTCTCCCTAAATTCTACAATTTTCCTGAAACAGTGCTGCCAAGTAAAAATTCTGCCTTGCTGTGTAAACAAGGCAAGAAGTTTTAAAGGGTAATATGTCTCTTGGTTAACAGACTTAAGGTATATTCATGAAATGTTCACTTACTTCCCAACAGGTGAGTTGAGGAAAGCCATGAGTAATGGACAATCAATTTTAAATTAAAAACTTTATTTTCTTAAAGCATAGAGTTTCAAATTCCCATGTAATCTTTAAAAAACAGACTAAACTGCAGTGTGTTTCAACTACTTTTCCATTTCCTGGCCCAGCTGGCTAGGTGATGCAAATAAGCAGAGAAGAAAGGCATCCAGAAAGAGAAGAAAGCCCCATGACCAGGACAGGTCACTTCCTGCACAGCAACCTGAAAATACTTGGAAAGCTGGACAAAATGTAATTAAATTAAAAGCAGGCAATGTATAAAATATCTTTAGAACATTTTTATTTATATAAAAGTGACCTCATTTACCTAAAATTCTCAGAAACTACATTCAAAATGACACATGTCTACAGGCAAGCTTTATTGTACTTGCAGAAGACTGCTGTGCAAAATACAAAGTCCAAGAGTCAAATACAAACACTATAGTGAATTAACACAGCATTTTACGTCATAAAAATAAAATCTGCTCAAAATGTGTATCAGAAACTTGTCACAGTAATTACCTCTGTACTAACAAATTTCACAGAAGCATAAAACCCCAAGAAAGCAATCCGAACCAAAATAATTAATGCACACTACTCAACAACAAACAAGCTAAATAGCTCTTTCGAATCAGCTGCATTAATTGTCTTTCTAGTCATTTTATGAGGCAGCAAATTCATCTGTGAGGCCCATATGCTTTGCTGCCAACACTGAGGAAAACAATTTCTACAACTTCAAATATTACAACAGTCTCAGTAATTGTGGATAGTCTAAAAATAAACGGGAATTAACACTGTATTGTTCCAAAATGCCGTTAACCCAATCTTCAATGCAGTACAAAACTAGTGGCCTACTGCAATCTACTGGGCGCTTCGTAATTACTAAAGCATAGGCAATGAAAGAAGCTTATAAGCTTTACCTCCAGTTAAAACAAAAACAAAACTGAAAGCCCATGTATTTAACCATGTATTGCACTCGGATAAGCACAAGCCAGCATATTCCAGTTCACTTGCTTCGACATTAAGACAGCAGTAACAGGTTGAGATGTTCTCAATAGCATCTGAAACGCGTGTTCCCACTCCCTCATAACCGCTGTTATGAAAAGCCAAGGACGGAATCTTTTCAAATGAATGAAATCTAAATTTACCAGAATTTTGTCCATGGGAAAGAGATGTTTTTCAGGAATTGAAATCTTGGGTAGTTTTAAGATCTAATTAATAAACAGTGTAATTAAATAATATTTTCCCTTCATAACAACAGGTACACGGAAGCATTGACTTGGATCCTTCATCATAAAAAAAACCTGCCGTGGTTTTAAAAGTGCTGTACTGTAAAAATGCACTTATCAATATGCACTGTAGTACACGCGCATATTATACAAGTTAGTGCACTAGGTGTTTCATCACTGAGATGCACTCGGAATGCTCGCTTTGGCAGCGCACGTACTGAAAAAAGAGAAGCACTTGGAAGTAAAAGCATCACTTGGGAGAAATTTCTTCGGACGGTGGTGTCATTTGTCACTATCTTTTCACAGCTGGCCATCAATGGAAATTTGAGATTCTACTACGCCGAACTAATGAAGCGGCTGATTGCAAGCACTCGAAACGCAGCGGCCGCGATGGGAAGGGGAGGAGGGGGCCAGGTCACTCTCGAATTGCAACACGGTGGGAAGGGGTAACACCGGGGCAGATTTCGTGTGCAACTGCTAAGGGGTCTGGCCGCAGGGAGCAGCACACAGAGGAGGTGTGCGGCACACAGATGTGCAGCACACAGGTGTGCGACACAGGCGCGCGGACCGAGTCCAGGGCACGGGCGGACCCGCACCTCCGGACGCTGGACCTCGCGCCCTGGCCCGGCGGACCCGCGCGACCCGGGCGGCAGGAGCCCCGGTCCGGTCCCGCAGCTCCCCGGG
>RJWT010042603.1:0-12099 GCA_004365215.1 Cuniculus paca | reverse complement strand
CTTGTCTAATCACAGAAGAGGCTGTGCACTGTTCTACTGAGGAGGAGAGAAGCTTCCCCTGGAAGAGGTGATATTGAATGAATCTTGTTAATTGGGTGGGGAAGAAAGAATTCAGTTTCTTTCTCTTTGGAGGAGTTTCATGTGGTTAGAGATGTGTCAAGTCAAGAGGAGAGCCTGAATCTATGGAATTTAATTGATGCTTTTTTTTTTTGGTACTGGCACTCAAACTCAGGACTTTGCCTGTCAAGCAGGCACTTGTGCTGCTGAGTCATATCCCTGACCCTAATTGGTTTTTCATAGATAATGGTGCACCACTGGAGTTATTTATTTTATTATTTATTTATTTTTGGCATGTGTCTTTTTAAGACAAGTTTTCACCATGCATTTTAGGCTCTCTTTGAACTCACTATGTAGCCCAGGGTGGCCTTGAACTTGTGGAGATCCCTCTGCCTGAGCCTGCAATGCTGGGATCACAGGTGTGCACCACCACACCCAGCTACTGGCTTTAAATTTAAAAAGGAGGGCAATTATCAGCCTTTTTAATTGACAGTTCCATCTTGGTGTATGAAAAGCAGATACTAGGAGACCAAGTAGGAACGAGGTGGCCTCAATGATGCAGTTGAAGAATAACTGCTTAAGCAATAGGAGTAACCCTGGAAATGGAGAAAAGCCTATTCAAGAGACTACGAAAGAGCAGACTTGTATATGCTTATTATGGAATAGGACAGGAGAAAGGGAGAAAAAGACCCCAGCGTGAACCAAGGAGTTGCTATTTGGCCACTTGTGTGAATAGCAGTGCAGAGATGAGGAACACAGTGGGAACAGGCCCCGGGGGAGAAGATAGTTTTTCATAGGTAGGATTGTAAGGAAATGAGGACATTCTCAAAATACCCACTAGGGATATGGCTCCACCAGCCTAGAGATTCAAGGGAGGACAGGCACCCTTAGCAACAGGATTTGGCTTTGGTTAACAAAGAGGCAGAATAGACGGACGACTTGGAAAGCACAAAATTTTGAGGCAAACTGCCCTCCATGGCATTTAAGAATCCTGTGTTTCTTTTTTCTTTTCTTTTTTTTTTTTTTGCAGCACCAGGGATTGAACTCACAACCTTGTGCTTGCCAGGCAGGCACTTAGGCCACTAAGCTAAATCCCCAGCCCTTGTCTTCTTGAGACACGGTCTCCCTATGCAGTTCAGGCTGGCCTTGAGCTCACTTTGTAGCCCACGCTGGTCTCGAACTTGCAACCATCCTCCTGCCTCAGGCTCCCAAGTGCTGGGATTACAGGAGTGCACCACCACACCAGGCTTCTCGAAGTGTTTCTTGTCAGATAACACAGACTACTTTAGTAGTCTTCTCTGTTTCAGTGTAGGAGGAATAGAAAATCAGATGCATGTATCTTTAAAATTTGGACCAAACTATATCAGGACTTAACCTTCGAATTCTACATTTAGCAGTAATGTAATTCTGCCCCTCACTTTCAAATTGTGCTGCAAACAGACTTTGACAGATGACAGGTCCCTAGGATTGGGTGATGCTGAGCTTCTGATTAATCTGAATAAAAGGTCTTTGAACCTTTCTGTTTAATCCCGTTATGGGACCTACTCTGTGCCAGGCATGATATTTGGCAATTTTGTTTTTTTTTGGGGGTGGTGGTGGTGCTGAGATTGAATATAGGGCCTCATACAAACTAAACAAGTGCTCTACCACTAAGCTACATTCCCAGTTCTTTTCAGATTTTATCTTGGGACAAGGTCCCACACTAAGGTATCCAGGTTGGCCTTGAACTTGCAATTTTCCTGTCTCAGCCACCTGAGTCACTAGCATCAGAGCTGCATGTGTGTAACGCCATGCTCAGCCTATGCATTCAGTACATGGAACACAAAAGTGAGTAAGGTATATATCCTCCTAAGGATACAATTTTTATGATTTAGCTCTGATTATGTTGTATCGTTAAATGAATCGCACAACTTTGTACAAAGACCAACAGAGATAACCTTTCAAAAATTACTCCAATTGGCCGGCCTTTGGAATGTGTACGTTTTTCTTCTCTGCTTTTCCAGATACAAATAATCTCAATGTTATTTTCTGTTTGCCCACTCAGATGAGTTTCTCACATTTTAAAAAACAATCTTCCTCAAATGACTTTTTCTCAATACAGGGTATGTATAAATATAAAGTTTATTTAGCATAGTGTTTAGAAAAATAAGTTCACATCATTTCAGAAAACAAATAAAACACTTAATTGTCCAGGCGTAAACCCCCATTACAGTACAACAGACATACTTTAGATCTCTTTGGTTGGGTAATTAAGCACAGAAATGTTCTGGGACATGCTGTGTGCCACCACCTACCAGTGCAGTAACGACTCTGTTCCCCACCCCATGATATACATTCTGGATAGAGTTTCTCTCTGTGTAAGGCACAGTAAAACCATACTGAGTGTATAACTGGTTGCCTCTAACCATACAGTACGTGCAACGGAAGAATAGATTTTTTTTGAGAACCCTGAAAGCCAAGAGTCACATGCTATGTAATTTCGACTAATAAAATTTATGGTGATAATATTTAATTAACTTGAAATATACTAATAAGATTCAAAATAACCATTAGGCTCTATCATCTAAGCTTTAGGAAGACTCTGAAACCTCTTTTGTAAAATATAATTCTTTCCCCCAGTTTTCCTGAATTATTTTTTATGTGAGATGATCTACTAAAACATTTCAAAGAATGAAGAACTTGTGGCTATGTACTAATGCACACTTGTCTAGGATGTAGCAGGGAAGGCTGCTACACATGCCCAGTAATCCAACTGTTAACATGCACGATATAAGGGCACATACAGGGAGACTTAAGGTCAGTGTGTAATTAAACTACAGATTGTTTTAAATCTATGGTTATAACATCTACCTGCCTTTCACAACACCTGAAAGGCACTGAAACATGTATAATCCAAAGAGTCTTTAGTATAAATATACATGAGAGATAATGCAGTACAACACAGGTGCTCTTGCTTGCTTGAGTAACAAATGCACCTTCTCTTCAAACAAGAGTCCTTTACTGTATGTAACTAAGAGCTAAATGCCAAACTCTGGCTGATAGAGTGCATAGATAGGCTCACATAAAAAAAGTCCCACAGCCAGTAGCAGGGATCGGGGTCTGAAGGGAATTCTCTACCCCTGTTCTGATTGCTCTTCAGGCATCATTAGAGGGTCATCTGCAGCATTTTCAAGCATTGGTTTATGTTAAGATGGAATTTCTGCCACATGAACTCCAAGGGTTCCAGGTCTGGCCCTTGAGATTGCAAAATTACATTTGCAATTCTGTGCAAGGAGATCATAGGGTTTATACTATTCCATTCACATGTATTTGGACTACATACCGACTGGCCTGTATTTTACTGAAAGAAAAGAACCGCAAGTTCTTTCTAATGTGCATTGCTTCTTACATGGTATCGTGTGCAGCTACCTGGAGTAACTGTAAGGTTATAATTACACTATATTGGGAATACAAATGGGTTTCCTATGTAAGTCTGAGGTTTTTGTGCTATCTTTTTTTATAAGGGAGAATGAGGGAAGAACTCTAAATAAAAGAGAGGCTTATTATATTTTTGGAAGACATATAAAACTTTCCCTGTTATATATGTAGCATATATAACTCTAAACCTTCCCATCTCCCTATTGGATGGGTATTTTAAAATAATTAACAAACTCTTGATATCTGCAGCAATCAAGTGGAAAACATCATTTTCATGTAGACTACACTACAGAATCATGTAGTTAACCTTGGTAGCAAGATCAGCACACAACCAAAGGAAAAACAAGCTGTAAAATATTGTAAAATGGACGAGAACTCCAAAACATCTGACTCTAGAAACAAAACAAAAAACAGAATGTAGTTTCAGCAGTTTAGGAACATTCACCAATTCCATAAAAACTGGATGTTGGTTCTTCATCAAAATGATGGAAAGAGATTCCTCATAGGGCTCTTTACTTGTGCCTGCAAGTTCCATCTGCAATAACAACAAAAGTTAAGTACTCTACGGCCCTCGTTCAACACGCCCAGCTGATGGACACATAGAGATATAGAATGGCCCCTCTGTTCTCATTTTAAAGAAAGTAAGATGTAACATTTTTATGTAGAACAACTTTAAGTTATCTCCAAACATATGACTTTCTCACTTTTCTGGCTTTTCAGAGAACAGAGAGTAATTTTACTACATAAATGTATTTGCATTTCAGAGTCCTGGTAAAAACTTTAAACACAATTCACAATATTATCCAACAAGCTTCTTACAGAAACCCAGAAGATTGCTTTTAAAGACATGATCAGGTAGTGCAAACAACAGCTAGTTACATGTCATTGTGTATCAAGAAATGCAAAACACTGAGAATGAAGTTCCCACAGGACAGAATTTTGCTCAATAGAATATACACATTTGTTCTTTACTTTAAAATGGCTGTTTCCATAGCCTGCAGAGTTGATTTTATATCTTTTTTTGTAATTTAATTGTTATTATTTTCATGATAATGAAAAACATCAGTAATAATTTGCTATTAATCCATTCGCAAGACAAACGCTACAGATAAAATTTAGTGAAACTTTAGTTCTCCAGATGTAATGTAATTCTGTGATGAAATTAAGTCTGCTAGATAGTAGAAAAGAAACATCAGTGCTTCTGTTGACACTTCTGTATCTAATAAAAAGGCCACAAGTTAAAAAGGCACATAGAAGTCTATATAAAACATACTTAAAAGAATCAGAGTTGCTAAATAAAGAACAAAGATGTGAAAAAAAGTACCAAAATTCCAATATTGGGAGTTAGAATTCCTGTTTCAGTGTTATTAATATTGACCGTGGTAGACTCCTGATAAAAGTCACTGCTTTTAAAATCCTACAAAAAGTAAAACTTCACTGGAAACAATGTTCACTTCCTGTTCAAACAATAAAAATAAATTAAACAGTAAGAAAACATTTTTCTTTTTAGTTCATAGCGCCTGAAGTATACGAGAAACATACACAGTATAAATAAAATTCACTGTACTTACTCAAATCTTGCTTATGGTACTGATATATTTACATTCATACCGAAGTTTGTTTCAGTTTTTAGTGGAGTTTCAAACTTCCTCAGCTACACTTTACTGCTAACAACCACATCTGGAAATGTGTACAGACTTAAACCAAGACTTTCTCAAAAATGCTGAAACAGATAAGTGTGTCTGTATGCATATACATATACTTATATATATTAAGCTACTTAACTTCAAAAAATACACCCTTACAATAGTTTGGAGTACCATTTCTGTTTCTTAATCTTATCAATGCCCATGTAATAAAAGTAAACAAAAACAATTGCATTGTTTCTAACCGTCTGCAGCTATATTTAATTTTGTTAGATGTATACATTTTTAACTTAAAAAACTTATCAAGTTCCATTTTGACCTTAAAATTATACTGCCAACTAAGTGGTATACTTTGACTTGATACATTTCATCTTTGCCTCCACTGAAGAGAGAACATTATACATGAACAAAAAGGTTTCCATAAGGCAGTTCTACCAATGTATATTCAACTGTGATCTTCATGCAGATCAATTCAAAGTCTCTTGAATGCATTTACTTAAAAAAGTAGTGTTTTCCTCTAAATGGGAAAATGCTTTATGTCTTTGGGGCCACATGAAGATTGCTGATGATGCCAAAAGCAAAAAGGGAGGAGGAATACAGGAAATAAAGTTTATAAGTCTTGCATATCTTCATCCAACTGGACAGTTTGGAGCTTGGCAAGCTCTTTTTTGTCTGTCTCCAGGTCTTCACATACTGTCTCAACCATGCCGTCTAGGACATACTTGGATTTGGAGTCTAGCATCATAAGGCTGCTTGTTGCTTTGTTCTCAGAATTCTGCAAGAAATTCTCCTTCAAGTTAGCCACGGATTGCAGAACCAATCGGTGTTCTCTGACAAAATCCTGGTGAACTGCGGGGGTGGTGTGACCTACCTGGTCTTCAGCTGTAGGAACTATTTCCCCAAGGGCAGCCTGAGGCATAGGGACCGACAGTAGGTCTTGACCAGTAATAAGGGAGCAGTTCTGAAGTGTTGCATAGTTAGTGTTGCCAACAGAGGTCACAGTAGATTTGCTTGCCACAGGTGCAGACATTGGCTGGCTATCAGCAATGTCATGGTTTAGCTCAGTGGGATTTAGTAGAGTAGGGGGAGTCAGGGAAAAATTGTGAGTTGGGGATACATTAACTAATGAGGGGACCAGTGGATGAAGGCCACTCCCTGGGATATTTTCAGAAGACAGGTTTGCATTTACTTGTGCATTCTGATTGACAGGCATCAACTGAGAAAATACCAGGCTCCTTTCCAAGCCCTCCTGTTTCACAGATCCTACAGTCTGGCCTGAATTAGGAACAGTATATACCACTGCACCAGGAGCAAGAGAGTTCAAGAACACCTTTCCTTGCTGGATTGTGGCAGACTCACTTGTAAATGTGCTCCCATCTGAAGTGCTTGAATTTACTGAAATATTACCTAGAAAAGAGTAAAGTACCAATTAGCATTGATGGAGGTGATAAAAAGGAAAAGTTACTTCTTTATACACATGATTTTTCCCTCTCAGGTACAGTATATATGGAGAAGCGACACTTCCAAGTAATAATTTAAATTTTTTTTTTGTACTGGGAATTGAACCCAGGACCTTTAGTACTAACATATATTTCTCACCCCCTTTTATTTTGAGACAGGGCCTAACTAAGTTGCCCAGGCTGATCTTGAACTTGTGATTCTCTTATCTTGGCCTCCTGAATAGCTGGGATTACAAACATGTATCAACATGCCCCACTAGCCTAATGATGATAATTTTTGCAGTGCTGGGGAATGAGCTCAGGGACTTACTTGTGCATTCTAGGAAAGTGGTCTGCTACTGAGCTACACCGTTAACCCAGAACAGCTGTATTTAAAAACAAAATTATTTTATTTTTTTTGAGATAGGGTCTCACTATGTGGTTCAGGCTGGTCCTGAACGCACTATGTAGCACAGGCTGGGGTTGAACTTGCAGTGATTCTCCTGCCTCAGCCTCCTGAGTACTGGGATCACAGGTGTCTGCCAACACACCTATTTTAGAACAGCTGTATTTTTAATTGTCCAACAATTTCTGATGACAAAACTACTGGTTTGGAAACCAAGTATGGAAAAAAAAGAAAAGAAAACTTATTTAAGTTCTGACTTTTGTTAAGTATTTGGCTCATTATTACAAACTTGGTCTTTTAATTACTGTCTAGTTATAGCTAGTGCTGCCAGTTAGAACTAGAAAATATAAATGCAAAGTAGAATGCCTTTTGTTCAGGACTGCTCAGTAACTGACATAAAATATGAATGGAAAGATACAAAATACCACAGAAAATGAGTTTCCCTGGGGCTTAAAAGTTAACCGCACAAACTTGTACAGACAAGTTGCAAACTTTCACTAAACTAGCCATAAAGTAATGTCAAGTCAACACAACATTCAAAGGTCTTTTTCTTCTTTTTGCTGAGCCAGTTCTGAATTTTCAGGGTTGTAGTGGTAGGAAGAATTAATGATAACGCCAAAATGTGCTTTTTAAAATATCAACTAACATAAAGGACCACAGCTAATGCTTTTCTAAAAGGTTTGTATCTTTTGAGGCTCTCACTATAATGGTCTGTTGAGACTGGAAGTAGAAAAAGAAACATTAAGTGGAAAGCTGAGATGTTCAAATCAGATAACTACCACGCGGAGGAGCTAGACCCTCCCTCCAATAAACTGAATCACTGTTCTGAGTTGTCACACAAGCAGAAATAACGGCAATCAGATGATCCAGGCCCCCAAATATTGCCATTGAAGGAGAAGTAGATTTGAGGGGTTTTGTTACACAGCTCAGAAGGGCTATTTACCTTGACTTTGAATTAGGTGGTCTGTTTGGGACCACAGTCCAGTGTTAAATTGGGTAATCACCTAAACCATATCCTTTCGAATTATTAGAATAATGGTCATTAGATCACCACCTATATTGAGAAATATGTTCTTCTAGGCTATTCATGTGTTTGGAACATTTTTTTTTGTTGCACCGGGGATCAAACTCACGACCTTGAGTTTGCGAGGCAGGCACTTATGCCACTGAGCTAAATCCCCGGTCCTTGTCTTTTTGAGACAGGGTCTTGCTATGCTGTTCAAGTTGAGCTCACTTTATAGCCCAGACTGGTCTTGAACTTTCAACGATCCTCCTGCCTCAGCCTCCCGAGCGCTAGTTTTGGAACATTTTTAAGCACCTTAATGCAAAGGAATATTTCTAAATGAGAAAAAAAGAGAAAACATTGTATTTGAATTCCTTTTACAAATGGAGCCACTAGGAAGTATTCATCACAGAAATCCTAATTATTATTATCATTTTTTTTTTTTTGTACCTGGGATCGAAGTCACAACCTCCTGCTTGCCAGGCAGGTGCTTACGCCACTGAGCTAAATCCCCATCAGAAACCCTAATTGTTAAGGAAAGCATTTCAAGGTTGGTTTAAGCCATTCCCAACATAAACATTTGTTCAGGCCATACAAAAAAACAAAAACAACAGCTTTTACTTGAAAATATTTGGCTATAATGTAAGTATGCTATAAAACTCTTGTAGACTGCTATATTTTAGCAAAGAAACATCTGAAATAGAAGTTTATTTTGTTGTATATGTGTTTGTAAAATTGTTTACTAGTATATATGCAAACAAAATGATTATTTTTAATAGAGTCATAAATAACATACCACATGTGATGTTTTTCCAATGGCTACTGAATAGAAGGAAAATAATTTTTCTAGCTGTGCCTGGTGGCACACACCTGTAATCCCAGCACTTGAGAGGCTAAGGCAGGAGGATCATTTCGAGTTCAAGACCAGCCTCGGCTACAAAGTGAGCTCAAGGTCAGTCTGAACGGCATAGTGAGACCCTGCCTGACAAGCGTGAGGTCATGAGTTCGATCCCTGGTGCCGCAAAAAAAAAAAAAAAAATTCTGTATGTGTAGAACTTATAACATATATAAATGAAGAAAAGCAGCTGTGATCTAAATGGTGACACAAGTATAACTGCAATAGAGTTATAAACTGAACAGTAATTTTAAAATCAGGTTAAAAATCCAATTATTGAAAAATCATAGGTGAAAACTTTGAAATGGTGACAGGAAAAAAAAAACCTCATTTTCTCAGATTATAAAGTGAATAAAAGATGTAGATATTCACATTGGGGATTGAACTCATGGCCTCATGCTTGCCAGGCAGGCGCTTATGCCACTGAGCTCAATCCCCAGCCCTTGTCTTTTTGAGACAGGGTCTCACTATGTCATTCAGACT
The DNA here is from genome assembly GCA_004365215.1 of Cuniculus paca. Classification (NCBI taxonomy): domain Eukaryota; kingdom Metazoa; phylum Chordata; class Mammalia; order Rodentia; family Cuniculidae; genus Cuniculus; species Cuniculus paca. The sequence goes on along the minus strand of RJWT010042603.1, from coordinate 2,753 downwards.
GGCCTTGAGCTCACTTTGTAGCCCAGGTTGGTCTTAAACTCGAAATGATCCTCCTGTTGCAGACTCTTGAGTGCTGGGATTACAGGTGTGTGCCACCAGGCCTGACGATATTCTATTTCTTAAAAATAAATTCCTACTATAGAAAAATAAGTCTACCTTGTCTAGACATTTTATTTATTTATTTGGTTCTAGGAATTGAACTCACAACCTTGTGCTTGCCAGGCAGGCATTGTGCCACTTAACTATATAGCTCCAGTCCTGGTCTAGACATTTTTAAGAAGGCTTGGTATGCGTTTTTGAGAGAGGTCGAACCTCCAAAATGCTTGAGAACTATAATACACAGCTACTATAAAGGAATGGTGCTTGTTGGACCCATTTGATGAAATTTATGCCTTCAATTCCAAGGACTGACAGCCTTGTCATTTGCTTTTAGCTATTTTAAACAAAAATGCTATTCTTGTTTCTCTTACATGTCTCATTCAGAAAATTAGCTATTAGTTCATAATAATTTTCTATGGTAGCACTTTGCTAAATTACAAATAAAAAATAGTTTTGCTTTTGTTCTTCTCAATGTATATACTCATACTTTCTGTTCAAATTTGTTGTCTATAAAACATTACCTACCCTGGTACCTCCCCCAAAAATTACCTACTGTTTAGAAATTTTCCTAAAGAGGAAAAAGAGACTATATACACATTAAGTTATTATAAAACTAAGTACTATCAGTTTCATACTTTTGCCGTATGTTGAAGTCAGTAGGCTTAGCTCTTTCTATAACCTGGAACAATGAACAACTGAGTCATAGCACACTGCAGGACTGTTGTATTATACTACCATTCTGCCTACAGGAGAAACAAACTTACAGGACGAAATTCACAACCATTTTCTCACTAATGCCTCCAATAAGTTGAAGCAGACCACAGTCATGGAAACAAAAGAGTTGGGCATAGTTTTTTTTCTTTCTGGTAAACTATCCTTATAGAAAGCTGACCTTTAAGGCCAACGGTTATTTTAAGTTTGGTTGAGTAAAAACCTGGATTTTCATATTTGCTTCTAAAATGTCAAATATACATAAATATCTCCCACTCCTGAATTTAAGGGACTACATCACTCCGAAATTTTAAACATTCCTATTTCTATATAAAGAAAATGTCAAGTGATCCAGACTTGCTTAAAGGCAGCAAAGACCCTTAGACATGAATTGGTCTCAGTCTACCAAATTTCAAATTGGTGCTTAGTAGATTTCTATCAGTAAATCCACAAATATACTGGACAAGGCATCAAGTTACCATCATCAATACACCCATAAATTTTGGGGGTATATACCCAGAGCAACAGACACCCTATTACATATTCCTCTGGTTTTCTTTTAAGTCTTTGTTTTAATTATAAGAGGAATATGCTCCAAATAAAATTCATTTGATCTTTTTAGCTTGTTCTTTTAGAACACTTTGTCAAATAAATAATGCTTAGATAAAGTACATACATTCTCACCAACTGCTTGACTAATTTTATGTTCTTAGTAATTTTACTAACTTTTAAGTGTTAAGTTTTGGGTTTATTTTATAAGCACTGATGGGCTTACATTTCTATAACTGTAGATTTGGCAAGACTTGCTAGAAACTGTACTTTTCCATTCGGTTTTGTGACGCTGCAAGCCCACAGCCGGATCGTAAGGGAAGGAAGGAAGCTGGGTATTACATGGGTGTTGAGAAGGAGGATATTCTTATCAAGACTATTGTGCAGCTGTGGCAGCCAATGAGGTACCCGAACGGTAGTATCAATCCATAGCTCTTACTAAACGCATCCTTTACAGCGGCTAACCAACACGCCCACTGGTGCATTATGGTACCCAATGAGTCTTTTACCTTGCGATGCTGCCACTGAGACAGGAGGTGGCTGCAGTGGAGAGAATCCAATGCTCCCATTAAGGAACTGGCTGTTTGCTCCGGAATTAGGGATCTGGACAATGCCATACTGGTTAATTTGCACCGGTGTAGTAAAAGTCACTACAGAGCCTCCGTCCTGGGAAGCCACTGTTTGAATGCCTTCTCTTTTCACCTCAGTGCTGGAGATCAGCCCTGGGAATGACACACTGGGGCTGTAGGAGGTGGTGGCTGCTGAGTTAGCAGCAGAACTCTGGAGGACTTTGAATTCCTTCACATCCTGGGAGGTAGACCCCAGTATGTCAGTCATGGCTACACCATTGCTCACAATGTTGGAAGACATTTTTGGCGGATTCAGTGACACTGTCTGCGCATTTCCCACATTTAATCCATTAAGGATAACGCCATTGGGTCCCTGAATAAAAGAATTACCATTAAGGAAGACAGGTGAAGTACTTGCAGGTACCAAGCTTCCATTCAAAAGAACTCCCGAAGAGCTTAATGGTATCTTAGTATTTCCAATTTGCTGCATATACACTGGCTCCATGTGGCTGGAAAGGCTGAGACTGGCAACGCCATCAGACGAACCCGAGAGTGGGTGAGGAGACAAATCTTCATGTCCCTTGCTGGATTCATCTTCCGTGCTGGGATTGCCATCAGACTCACTGTATAGAGGGAAAGCAAGACATTCAGAAGGTCAAGGAGATGACATTCCACACAGTGCCATTTGTTTAGAAAGACAGCTTCTAAATCCATTAAAAGCAGTATTTAAGGAAAGCACAGCAGGATGTCTGCTAGCCTTATTTAAGCTCTGAGGCCTTTCAGCAGGCTCTGATCAGCCAGAGAATCTGGGAAGATGAACTCTCA
>RJWT010042602.1:0-12108 GCA_004365215.1 Cuniculus paca | reverse complement strand
GGGAGATAAAGCATTCTTTAAAAAAAAAAAAACCTTCACTACTAGAGTTAAAAGAATACTGGTAGAGTCCATCCAGACAGGGACACTGCCAGTTCAAATGAGCCCTAAATGAAACACAGGTTTCATTTTACTTAGATCACAGAGGACATGTCAGTAGGTCACAGAAGACACATCAGCAGGTCACAAGCTGTCCCTCAAAAGCATGTCAGTAGATCACGAAGAACACATCAACAATCCTCGAGCCTTTCTCCAATCCACCTCTTCAAAAGCCTGCCAGAAAACGTTACCAAAAACAAGCCTTTTAGCCCATAAGAAAACCTCTGTTCTGCTCTCAGAGAGGTCCCTTTCAGGTATAGCGATAAACCTGCTTGGACTGTTGAGTTCACATCCATTCTTTCCTGCTCATCTGGTGCTGAAACCCAGGAGTGGGAGCCAAGAGCAGAGCCTCCTGTAACACAGCCAGCAATGGGCAGTGGGTAGCTAGTTCATCATGGGCTTACTTCCAGATTCTGAGAGCCTCCTGTATCTCACCCTGTTTCCCCTCCTTTCCAAAGAGTTGACACACATGTTCAACTTCCCTCTGCAGCAGGACTGTGAGGCTCTGGCTGAGGCTACCCTCTAGTTAGCCCTCAAAACCCCCAGAGGAAACTTTCAAACCTTGACTGCCGAAGCAGGTAACCAACTCTCCCTTGCCTTCCCCAAAACCCTCCCTTTTCATAAACTTCAACCCAGGGACCATAGTGCCAGACCTCAAACCAAACATCCACCCTCAGTCGTAATCCATCACCACTCCTGGGAGGTGGGTAAGACTCTGGCTTAACGACTTTCTCTTGGAGCCAGAGAAAGCCAATCTGCCATCACCCTTTTACCTTCCTACTTTCCTTCCTCACCATTCTCTATTTCAGGACACCACAAAAGGGGGACCTCCTCCTACACTCTGAGCAGGGTGGAGGGGGAGACACTTCCTTTCAGCATGCAGACACCCTTGTCCTACTCCAGGAGCCTACAGACCCCAAAGTTGGAGGCCAACTGCAGAGAGACATCCCAACAACCTGTTTCCCAACCCAAGCTGCCTTTCTTACCCTTGCCACTGACTGGCAATTCTCTCCCAAAAGCATCAGGAAATATTCCCCTCAGCTGTCTCTTGTGTAATCTTTCCAGAACAAGACTAAGAAACCAAAAAAAAGTGATCTTTTACTTTGCTTCCATGTGGCACCAGTACAGACTCGAAAATGGGTCACGCTGGCCACCTGAGTGTACTTTTTTGATTGCCAAATTCTCCAAGGCCCTGATAACTTCCTCCAGAGAAATGGCAAATAGCCAGACAGTCCCTGCATCCAAGCCTTTTTTTACTCTCCACAAGCAACCTTTTCTCTATCTTACTCTCTCCTCTCCGTAAATTCTCACAGAACCAAACCTCCCACCCCCACAAAAATTTCTATCCTTGCAACCTACCCAACAATATCATGCCTTTACCCCCCCCACACACACACACACTTTTTCTATTAAATTTCATCCCACTGATGGTCCCCCATCCTGTTGCCTCTCAGTTCCTCAACAATCTCTACACCAGGTCCACAATCCTCCCATGATCAGTCACTCCCTCCTCTGAGCAGTCGTCGTCGTCGTCGTCCTCCTCCTCCTCCTCCTCCTCCTTTTCCTCCTTCTCCTCCTCCTCTCCAACACCCTATAGCCTGTAATCTTCCTCTGGCCCAGTCCCTTCCCCAAACCTGCCCTTTTCTCCCCTCTAGACACACTCTCGCCACCCAACATCTCCCCAGATCACTTCTCATCCCAGGTAGCAGGCATTGAGGGGCCCATTCACATTCGTGTTTCTTTCTCAAGTGCTGATCTAGAACATTTCCAACAAAGAATGGGGTACTTCTCAGAAAATACCATAAATTCAGAAAAAATTCCTGCTACTCATTCGAAATACCTTACTTGGGTAGATATTTCCCTTATCCTCTATCCACCCTTACCGATGACAAAAAAGGGTGTATTGGGTGGGCGGCTGAAAACCACACCAATGAGGTGCACTGCCAACACCCTGACAGGCATGCTGAAGCAGCTTGAGCAGTTCCCAGGGCTGAACCCCAACTGCCTGAGTGGTTCTGCAGTTCTGGTAGGATAGACTGCAATCATATGATCACTTGCTGCCTAGTAGAAATGGAAAAAATTAAAAACAAACAGGTCAACTATGAGCACCTGAGAGAAATTACCCAGGGGGACAGACGAAAATCCTGCCCTCTTTATGAACCACCTTTCAGAGGCCATGGGTATTTAATACAAACAGCCACCCTAACTGTATAAAGGTCTAATTCTTCTACATTTCCACTCTATCCAGATATCTGCAAAAAAGCTCCAAAAATCAGAAAACAGACCCCAAACACCACAGGAGGAGTTTGTAAACCTTGCATTTAAAGTTTTCAACAACAAAGATGAGGAACAGAGAACTCTAAAAGAAACACAGACTAAAGCCAAATATCAAATCCTGCCTACCCTAGTTTGACTCCCCCCACCCAGCGGAAAACCCTGCCAAAGGCTCAACCTCAAACCCTCCTAGCAACTGTTTTGCTCTGGCAATCTTCACTACTGGACAAAAGCTTGCCCTAATCCCTGACCTCCTACAAATCCATGTCCTAACTGCACACAGTGGGGTCACTGGAAAATGGATGGCCCTCTGGGGAAGTCAGCCCTCACCTGAGTGCTCTCCCCTCCTTGCAACCTGACACATCTGGAGACCTAGTGGCCTTTATGGCCCTATCTTCAGCTACCAATTAATGTGGCCAGGTCCCAAAGCCCCCTCCACAACATCATAAACAGATCCATGGGTAACAAAGGTGGTAGAGGAAAAATAGGCCCCCTTTCTCACTGACTCAGGGGCCAGCCTCTCATCTTAATGAATATTCAGGACCTCTGCTCCCCTCCTCTACCAGTTGTTGGAATGAAGGCCCTAACAGAAACACCAGCCAAAACTCCACCCCTATACTGTTCTTTAGGTCATACAACTGTCATTCATATTTCCCCGACCTCCCTGTGCCCCTTTTGGGAACAGATACCCTCCACTGAATGGAGGCATCTTACGTATTTCCTCACTTCCTTCTGAGCCCTTCCTTATGCTACCAGTCATATCCCCTATGAGACACTCCCCCTCTGAAGCAATCCAACTCATCAAATCATAAATTGACCCTCTGAGATACAAAAAACCCTTCCATAACTTTATAGCACCTATCCCTTAAAAGTAGCCCTGAGTGATTCTCAAGCTGTTACAGTTAAGCAATACCCTCTTAGCAACAGCCATCTTGGCCTCCAGCCCATTTTGGCCTTATTATTAAAGCCAAAATTCTTATCCCTATCTATGCCCCCCAGAACATTCCCATCCTTCCTGTAAAATAACCTGATATTCCTTTCCAATTAGTCTAAGAACTCTGAAAGATTAACAAAGCCATTACTCCATTTACCCAATGGTTCCCAACCCCTATACCTTTCTCTCCCATATCCCCAATACTCAATAAACTAATGTTTCAGACCTCAAAGATGCCTTCTTTACTATTTCCCTCAGCCCTGATTCTCAACAACTTTTTACCTTTACCTGGAAAGATCCCCATATCTCACCCAACAACTCACAGTTGTTCCCCATGGATTTTGGGATAGCCCCCACCTCTTTGGCTAAGCATTACAAAAGACTCCAATTCCCCAACCTCATCCCCCACCCAGCTGCTCCAATATGTCAATGGCCTTTTTTTTTTTGCTTTATGGCCCCTGGAAAAAATGACTCTATATCCCACATTACCTCCCTTCTTAAATTCTTGAGGAAAAAGGGATACTGTGTCTCAGAACACAAACCCCAGGTGGTACAAGAGGTCACTTACCTCAGCCTTCACCACTACCGCTCACTGGATACCCCCTTCCAAAAACAGGCTATTAATAATCTTCCTTTCCCCATCACAAAATGAGATTTTCTTTCCTTCTTAGCCATTTTAAACTCTGAATCCCAAATTTTTCACTCATTGCAAACCCCTTCTATTAGGCTTCCCATGGAGATTCCTGAGAAGAGTGCCAGAAACAGATTTAATTCTCATTGCTTTTGCAGCCCATTTCTTCTGGAGCACTCCTTAAGGCTCCCACTTTGACCCTCTCCAATCCTAATAACCTTTCTTTTTATTTCCAGTCAGTAAAAGGGACAAGCATTAGCACTACCTGCACAGCCAGCTGGAAACTCCCCTCATCCTGTTGCCTATTTATCCAAACAGCTCAACCTTGTAAGCAAATATTGGTCTCTCCATTTACAGTCTTAAGAAGCTGCTGCATTCCTTATCCCCTAGGCCCATAAGATTACTCTCAACCAGCCCTCACATGTACACTCTTCTTCACACAACCTCTCTGACCTTCTCAGCCACTATGCTTTAGACCATCTCTCTCTGGCCCAAGTTCAAGCCCTATACTCTCAGCTCTTACAACCTTCAATTACCTTTTACCACTCCCCAGACTTCACCTCCCAACATAAGTGCACAGAATTCCTTGATTTTACTCTCACCTGCTTCCATTACATAACCTCAAAACATATTCCAGAGTTCCCGAACTTGTTTACTGACAGAAGCACTTCAAAGACCACCCCTTCCCAGGCAGGGCATACCAACATCGAAGGCTCTCAGGTCAGCTAATCATCCCCAAGAAGTAATTGAAGTGGCAGCCCTCCCCACAGGCACAAGTTCACAGCAGGCAGAACTCATCACGTACACTAGATGTCTCACTCTCATAAAAGAGAAAACCATCAACATTTACAGACTTCAAATATCCATATGTTATCCTACACTCCTATGCTCAAATGCCCAAATCTGGCATGAAAGAAGATTCCTAACTAAAAAATACCCTAAATAAAATGGGCCATTAATTCAACATCCAGAGGCAGCTCTTCCACCCCAAAGATCTGCCATCATTCACTGCAAGGGCCATCGAAGATCTAACTCACAGAATAAACATCTCAGATATATCATTTGTGGAAATAACAAGACTGACAGAGTAGCAAAACAGCCACCAATCCTTTCTCCATTCTCTTGTTTCCTGTTCTCTCATACCTTCATACTCACCCCCAAGAAGTAAGTTTACTCAAAGAACAGTGGGCGTGACAAGAGAAAACAGTAGTGTTTTTTCCATGAAAACTTGGTCCTTCCTGAAGGCAAAACAAATTCCTTTCATCTTTTCATGACCAGTTCCATGGTGGATCACTCCCTATGCTCCAATGCCTACCAATTCATATACGTCTTGTCCCTAGGTTTAAGACCTCCCTGCAAAAGATTACCACCCAATGCTCCATAGGCCAAACCACCAGCCCTCCAGAGCAACCTGAGACCTGCTCCTTTTCCTACCCTTCAATTTCGGGGATTCCTCCCTGGCACTGACTGACAGACAGACTTTAGTCACACGCCTCCAGTTTAAAAATAATAGTAATAAACATCTCATTGTCCTAGTTGACACTTTCTCAGGATGGACAGAGGCCTTTCCTACATCAAACAAAAGATTCTCCACAGTAGCACATGTCCTATTCACTGACATCTCCCACTTCAAACTTTCAACCTCTATCCAAAGAATAATGGACCTAAATTTACCTCAGAGATCACACAACAGGTAGCCTCCTCCCTAAATATAACCTGGAAGTTCAACATCTCATATTGACCACAATCCTCAGGTAAGGCTGAAAACACTAATCACCCTACTAAACACAGCCTAACCAAGTTTTCCCAGCAGGTCCACTTAGATTGGATTACACTCCTATCCTTAGCCCTTTTTAAACTCAGGTCTCTTCCCCCAAAAACCTCTTATGCTCGGCTCCCTTTACAGTCCATTTGGAAGGCCCTTCATTGCTTTCATTCCCTATCTCCAATTCAAACCTAACCTCCCTCTTTCAAATTCTTATTTAACACCTTTAGGCATCTCATTTGAACTATACTGACTCCACCCCTCACTCCGCAGGTCCTACAAACTAAAGACTGGATATATGCAATCACTTCTCAGGGGTTAAAATCAAAACGATGGGGCTCTTTGAAGTAATCCTGACCAGCCCGACAAAGCAAAACTGAAAGGTCATTCCTCCTGCCACTTCTCTCTAAAAAGGGCTCCCCTTTTCCAATGCATATTAACCAGCCCAATATCCCTGAAGATCACCAAGCTGCCTTCTGCGACTGAAGAGATCAAAGACACAGCCAGAAAGTCCATGAGTCTCTCTTTTCGTAATTCTGCCCATTTCTTGACCATTTTAATAGAAGAATTCCCAATTAATCATGCTCTTCCTCCCTAGACACCATAATCCAAGAACTATGGCTACAGGGAAGCCTCTCAGACTTCTCTCCGGAAACCAATCACCACTATTATTACTTCCCTCCTGCTCCAATCCTTTCTCAGTATCACTCATTCTCTTAACCCCTAACACCACGACACAGACCATTCCTACATACCTCAATCAGACATGCTTACGCAGCTAAAATAATCCAAACCTTTAATGGGTCTCCCACCATCTTTCCCAAATAGCAAACTCAGTAATCCCTGCTCCCCTTGGAACACAAATACTTCTGCAAAGCTACGCTTCACCATGACTGCCAGTCCCAACTGACATCAGACTCCCAGGGCACTAGTGGGCATCAGATAGGCCTCAAAGGCTAACCAACTGCAACAGCAGGACATAACTGGTCCTTCCCAAAAGGGACTCCATCGAACCCGACCTCCTCTGTGCATGTCTCAAGTCAAAACAAGATCACTTTACCCACTTTGGCTCCTTAGACCCCCCTCCCTCTGCAAAGGTACTATCCATCTCCTCCCATTTTCGGATCACAACTTTAACCATCTGGAAACTCTTTCACAGGTACTTGGGTACATTTCCTTCTAAGACAGTCTAAAGCACTACCACATCTGCATATTACCGAGACAGGCGAAAGGACCCCCTGAAAGACACTTTCCTGGCCCTTGGAGGTGCCCCAAAATGCAAACTTAATATGCCTGACAGCAAAGTCTTCCTAAACCAAAAATTCACTGCTCTTAGCCAAGAGGATCCTGCAGTATTACAACCAGCCTCATCTCCTTCCCTTTGACAGCTGCAGTGTTTAGCTCCTTCTTCCATATATGGCACAAATTTAAGGCAGTCCAACATTTATTTCCTAACTCACCCCAAGACCTCCTCTTCCTGTCCTAATTTCATTTGATAGGAGACAGGCATCTTCTGAGTGTGCAGAGACAAGGCATATATTTGCCTACCTACTGGGCCAGGAACTGTACATTAGGCTTCCTCACTCCCCACTCTTTCCTTAGCAACATTTCAATCTACCCATCAATATCTTCCCCATAACCCATGTCAGGGCACAATGTACAGCTAGTCAACTTAATGGTCACCCTGGGAATAATTACCGGAACTGGAATGCAGATGTGGCCCTAGAAGCTCTTTCAGAGTTCACCAGGCTGTCAAAAGAACTCACCAAAGGACTCAAAGAGGTCTCTAAGCAATTGGGACACCTGCAAGATCAAGTAGACTCCCTGCCTTCAGTCATCCTCCAAAAACCACACAGGCTTTGATCTAACAGTTTCAAAGAACAGTAAATGTGTTCTATTTCAAAAATAATGCTGTTTTTATACCAACAAATCTGGTCTCGTCAGAGACAGGGTAAAACACAGACTTCCAAATTCCTTGAAGGTTCTTCTAATGATGTTTCCCCTTCCTCTTCATTGGCTCCTACCCCCCTGGTCCCCTTAATGCTTATTACTCTATCCCTTCTTTTTCTTCCCTGTATAATTAATCTATTCTAAAGACTATTTTTTCAGGAATGAAAAGCAGCCATCTCCCAGGCAACTACTCAAGAACACCTCTAAACAGCCTTCCTTTTCCAAAACCATTTAAAAAAAAAACCTTTATAGCTACCTCACAGTAAGAAGTAGCCAAGAAACAGCAATCCATTTTCCTATATACCGTTTTTCTATATCATTCCTTTAAAGCCAGGAATGATAGAGCCCAGCTAGGGACACCGCCAATCCCAGTAAGCTCACCCCTTAGAGAAACGGTTTCATTTTACTTAGGTCACAGAGGACATGTCAGTAGCACAGGGCACAAATCAGCAAGTCTGCCATTTCTCTAACCCATCCCCTCAAAAGCCCACCAAAAACTGCTATTAAAAAAAAAAAAAGCCTCTTAGGCTGTAAGGCCTTCTCTGCTGCTCTCTCAGGTTTAGCAATAAACCTACATGGCATTGAGTTTTCATCCTTTCTTTCCTGCTCCAAGAGTTCTTAGAAATGACACAAAATTCAAGATTTGTAAAAGGAAAAACTGATAAACAAGATTTCAAAATTTAAAACTTTTGCTATGTGAAAAACTGTTAAGATGACTAAACGATCTACAAATTAAGGAGAAAATAGTGTAAAACACTATGCGGTAACTATCTGAAATACGTAAGGAACTATTAAAAGAACACTACAAAAACAACCCAATTATTAAGTGGACAAAAGACATGAACAGTTACATAAAGAGGATACAAAGTAAATTAAGCACATGAAAAAATTACCTCAGAAAAAATACAGTTGAAAGACACCATTTCAGTAAATACATAAGGATAAAGTAGTAGTAATATAAAGATCAAAGGGACAGAATAATGTGAATAGTTCAGAAATCTGCTACTGGACTAAAAGTGTAATGGAAAAGGTAGATGAAAGAAAGCTCTAAAGGCAAAGAATTAGAGCTAACAAAGAAACAGGTTACGCCGTTCACACTTAAGTTTTATGAGCACTGGGCTGCAAACAAAGGTCTGAAATACTTCTGTAAATGTACACAGGATATTTCCTCAGAGTATGACATATATACTGGCCCTTGTCTACTCAGTGCTAAGCAAAATCTATGGATGTGAAAGTTTCAAGTGCACATTTTCACTTTCTATTACCTGGACCAGGCAGAGAGCTCCTCCTTAGTAACACTCTGAACACTAATACCACATATCCCATTGTACTCACAGCAATTCTTATTTCCATGTTTGTTCCTCCCACTCCACAAACTCCTCAATACAAGGATAGTGTAGCGTTTTATGCTGGCATCTATTACATATTAATAAGTACTACTGGGCCAGGGATTTAGCTCAACAGCCTAAGCACCTGCCTGGCAAGTGCGAGGCTGTGAGTTCAATCGTTGGGTACCACAAAAAAAAAAAAGTACTACTAGTAGCAGGGTCTCACAAAGTATTTGCTGAACGAATGAACAGAATTATTTTAATAAATTGTGATTCCAACAGCTAGTAAAGACCAGACACATGAGAAATCAAATACAGTAAAACCATTTAGGAAACAGCTGTAAATTTTCAGGTAAGAAGTGATGAGGTACACACTGCAGGCAATGACTACAAAACAGGAAAATTGAATCAAAGACTTAATGAGTGATTAAAACAGAGAGGCAGAAGATGGTTGTAAGATTCTGAGTCTTTTTTCTGGAAAGTCACTTATTTAAATATTTATTAATACTTGATTTGCTATAATATACTATACTAGTTACAAGGAATACAATGATATGCAAATATACAAAATCTCTGACCTCATCATAACAGATGGTAGAAAAAACAGAAATCAAGTCTTGAGGAACATTAAGATTGGAGATTATAGATCTAAAATACTACAGAAAAATCAAGGCCCCACAACATTTTGGTACCATTTATCTCATGGTACATGGGTTTACAAGATCAATAAAATGTGTAGATAAGCTGTAATACTAAGACTGAACCTCAAAGAAATGCCTATATTGATGACTACCCTCAATAAGAATACAGAAAGATAGGAAGGAAAATAGAGGAAAGCCCAAAAAGGAGGATAATTGTTATAAAACCTAGAGGAAAAAGTGAAGATGGAGAGGTGATATATACAGGTAATTTAGTGAAAACATAAAAATAGACTTCAAATAATCCCTTGAACTTGCTTGGTAAGATAATCTTCCAGGAAAAAAGTTCCCATACAATGATGAAAAGAAACATCAAGTTACAAGGTAAGAAAAAGGAAGTGGAAAGGAAAAAAAATGACACAAAGGAAGCATGCAGAGGAAAAAAGATACAATACAAGAAATAGATCTTCACTTATTAAAAACAGTATTGATACAGAGCTCTTTTAAGTTAAACAGAATGTTAAGGCATTACTTTAATATAATTAATTTCCTCTTTGGAGAGTCAATGGTTCACCTTTCATTTAGGGCAAATTAAGCCAAAATGTAATGATTGTACTTTAAAAACACAGTATATAAAACTGACCAGTATAAGAATCTATTTAATAGACAATATATGCTTTAGAACAATGTGCTGATTGATCAATTTTGTTCTTTATTTTACAAACTTTTTAAAAAAGAGAAGCTTAAAAACTTTATATTTACCATCAACTTATAGTAAAACTATACTAACTTAAAATTTCCCTATTTTCAATGAGTAATTTAAAATGCTTTCAGAAAGCACTTAAGTTCAAAAACAATTCCATGCACCTTGTTATATTTACATTCCTATATCCACTATAAACAATACAATACAAAAATATCCTATCCTAAAGAGCTTTAAATAATTTACATATAATTATTAACCAAAGGAAGCATACTGGCACTTTTTGAAATTAAAGAACAGCTGAGAGAATCAATGAAATTCTTTTAAAAATATGTGAGATCTTTTTGCTGACTGGAAAAAATAAAGCACTGACAAGAAGAGTAAGAGCAAGAACAATTTATAGCAATAAGAATTATAATTTTCAGTTGATCTAGGAAGAAATAAAGAACAGCACCAGCTATTTTCATAACGCTTTTTCTTAAAACTCCACAATGTAACATTAAGATCACAGTCACAGAAATCAAAACAAACCACTACTAGAATCTTCTATTTGGTCATGTTTATTAAAAGCTGTTGTTCTTCCTGGGATTCCACTCCAGGTTTGACATGGAATTAGAAGAATAAGACATTGTGAAGAGTCTGATTACTACATAAGGCAGTTTTCCATACAACTGGTACCTCTTACAACCAGCAGATGGTGCCCTGCATAAAGATAACTTTTAATATACAGCAATTAAACATAATTAGAAGTTAGGTTTATTCTTGTCAAAAGACAACAAAAAAAATCTAAGAGCTTTTCCTAAAAGAAAAAAGAGATCACATAGGTTCCTAAACAGCTTAGATTCATGGGCCCTGGCCAGGTCTGCTCCCCTGCAAACTCCAGGTGGGTCGGTACCCAGCTCAGTGCAGAGGCATGGGCGCCCACCATCTGATGTATGTAGCCAGCACTGGCCAGAAAAGCTGAACAGTCTCACTTCGGAGAAGTTCTGGCCAGTGTTGAGGTGCCTGGGACCACATTACTCACGTGTGTGGAAGAAATCAGGAATATGCCAAGACGAAGAGGAAGAGGGCAATCTCTGGCATCCAACCCAAGCAGCGCAAGTCCACAAGAGGTAAACAAGGAGAAGATCGAGAATCGCACACCTGAAATGACTGAAGTGATGTCAACTGAAGTGAAGAAACAACTTTATGAAGCTATAACAGAAATTAGAACAGAAATTCTATCCCAGGTAAAAGAAGAAATGAAAACCATAATAAAAGAAATACTAAGCATCTCTAAAGACATACATAAAAAAACAGAGGAGCATACGAAAATGAGGGACACGATGAATGAACAATGTAAGAGAGATTTAGAATGCATGAAACAGAGATTCAAAGATATCCAGAAAATTAAAAACTCCATTGAAAGCTGGCAAAATTACTTGAAACTGACAATAAGACTTTCAAACTTTGAAGACGGGTTTGCAGCTTGTGATCAGGAAAGGAAAGAGCTCTTAAAAATAACAAGGAATCAGGAAGTAACAATTCACCAGCTGCTGGACAACTCAAAGAAGTATAACTTAAGAATTAAAAATGTGAGTGAAAAAGCAAGGGTCAAGACAAATGACATCAGGACCTTATTTACAGAAATATTTTCAAAGAACTTGCCAAGCATGGAAAAAGAAAGTGACATTCAAAGAAGTGAGGCATATAGAACTCCAGCTAGCCATAACCAAAACAAATCTACACCCAGACATATAATAATCAAGATTCCAGAAATTCAACTCAAGAATAGAATATTAAAAGCTGT
>RJWT010042601.1:0-12111 GCA_004365215.1 Cuniculus paca | reverse complement strand
AGCTTTGCTGCTTTTTCTCCATTTCACATGGATTCTGGGTTAGGATTTCATATTTATAAACTTCTACACTGATATTTATAAATATTTTCATATAATAACATATTTAATATTGGCATTTTCATGTTCATATTCTCTAGATTTTATTTTTACAGAAGTCCAGATAATTCTCTAACATCATTTATTGACTTGTCTACCTTTCTCTCACTGATTTGAGGTGGTATATTTGTCATAATTTTTATGATCGGACCTGTTTCTCAAACTTTACAGATTTTTCTGTTTATTTCTCTTATTCCTTAGTGTAGAAACATGGTGTATATTAAGTTGGTTTTGGAACAAATGGGTAAACTTTTAATAAATATTGTCAGTATTTAATTTGGAGATGGCCACATAAGTGAACAATGTACACAGTTTCAATATTGTATAAATTGCTGACATGTGAAGAATTAGTTTTCATTGCTGTAAAAACTTATGGAAGGTGACTAGGGACTGGGTGATGGACAAATACCAGTACAGTTAGGGGCTTTATACAGTTTCCATATGCACTTTTTAAAAAAAATCCATTTTATTTCAAAGAAAAAAACAAATAAAATTTCAAAACATATCAATCAGGGGGCAATGTGGGGACCACAGAGATGACTTTCCTTGAAAAGAACAGCAACCATCTCCATTTTGGATGAACTTGGCCCTGTCTCCATGTATTGATGTGTACAGAGCTAGCCAGGCTATTTCTTTGTCCCTTCAGTTGGCTTTAAGCAATGTAAATTGGGCTGGCTGAGGCGCTGATGTGTCATCTCTGAAGCAAAGTGACAGGTCAGTGTTACTCCGCCCAGTGACTCCCTAAATACGTGGTTGAGCCGGTGGGATGGAGAGCCATGGGCCACGCTCTCAGCTGGGACCAAGCCTCGAGAAAGAGGCTATGACTTCCCGGGACAAAAAGGATTGTGCATCAGAACTGAAGCACTGACCCCAAAATATTAGCTGCTACCACAGTTGTTATGCAGATGCTCTCTCTGCATTTCTTGCCCTCTGCATATCACAGAGGTGATCTCAGACCTCTTACTTAGCCCAGCTCACAGTAGTCACAGCAGTCACGTATTTCCTGCCACTTTCACTGTCACTCATCCCCGAGCCACGCCCCTCATGGAGAATTAAGCAAACCTGGGGAGGGCTCTGGGTCAAGGCCTTTGTTCTGGTGAACCACGGTCTTGGCTGGATTTAGGACCCTTTGGCTCCCCACAAATGTATATATGTCTCAGTGTCTTTCTTCTCACCATAGGTTACACTAAAAGTGATAGATTAAAGTTAACTGATTAAAATTCCAATAGCTTCTCCTTGGAATTATAATTATAAACCTTCCTGGGCCATGACAGGACAGGATTGGGTTCTCTATATTGATTGGGTTCTCTATAGGGCTACAATGGTCCATTGTTTCATATTCACTCTGGCACATACTGAGGGTCTTGCCCCTTTGAACAATAGTTACTGAGAATACATTGTTTCCTTTCTTGGAAACACAACCATTAAATATTAAGGACCATTGAAGGCAGAACCAGAATAATTTTCAAAAGCAAGATCACAATTTTTTCATTCTCAAGTTTCTGAAATAGAATGAGAAAAAAAATGAAACATGAAAAGTAGTAAGTTGGTAGGGTTATTATGATAATTGAAT
The DNA here is from genome assembly GCA_004365215.1 of Cuniculus paca. NCBI lineage: Eukaryota > Metazoa > Chordata > Mammalia > Rodentia > Cuniculidae > Cuniculus > Cuniculus paca. Next base: position 10,442 of record RJWT010042601.1, on the reverse strand, counting down.
GCAAAAATGGGTACAAAAAGTATCTTTGATCCTAAGAAATTATCCAACTGAAATTAGATAACTAATGATATTTAATTCCCTAAAAGTAGTTCCATGAGTCCCTTGTCGCCCAGGGAGACTTTAGTAAGAATACAGAAAAGAAGAAATTGCTTGAAACATGGAGGTGTTAGCTTTTTTTCTATTGGATGAAATGGTAACAGGCTGGGTAAAAAATGTGTGTTGGATTTAAATTTTTTGAAATATGGAATGATCTGTTCCCCCTGTAATATTAACAAGGAATATGTGCTGATTGCTACATACTTTATATAAAATTCCTTGTGCTCTGGTCATGTAGATAGACTGACTTGTGGTTTGGACCTGGAATTCCCCCAAAGGCTCATGTGCTGAGGGCTGGGCCCTGATACAGCAGTGAGGCTTCAGGGAAGTGATTCGGTTCTAAAGGCTCCAGCCTCGTCAATGGACTCATCCATTGATGGGTTCATAACTTGGCGGCCTTACTGGGAAGTGGTGGAAACTAGGCAGGGCCTAATTAAGGGAAGCAGGTTGCTGGGGTGAGCCCTGGAAGGCTCTGTCTTGTGTCTGGTCCCTTCCTCTCTTCGCTTTCTGGCACTATGAAGGGATCAGCTTTGCTCTGCTACCCCCTTCCACCTCAAAGTTCTGCTTTTTCATGGACCCAAAGCTATGGGGCCAAGCAACCATGAAATGAAACCTCTGACAGTGAGCCAAAATAAGCCCCTCCTCCTTTAAAACTGTTTCTGTCAGGTGACAGAAAACCAACTGGCACAGTGACTATTTTTTTAGGAGGGAGGGTTAAACATGTTTTTGTTAATTAGGTTAGGTAAAGTTCTTAAATTGGAAAGTATACTACAGAGTTCTAGTGGACCTCTTGTCAATTATTAATAGGATAAACGAAGATGTACTTGTGTTCTTAAGATAGAGCTGTCAAATATCCTATCTCTGATCTGAAGCTTTTGGAAAATTGGGTCAAAATGTTTTGTGTAAGTCACAAGTTTTACATTTCAAAAGTTATATGTTAGCCGATTAAGAAGACAGTAAGCTTGAGGAGCTGTTTTTTTAAGGACACATCTAAGAACTAAGGTCTTATCATAGCCCTGGGACATAAAATCACCTCTGAAGATGGTTTTATCAGAAACTCAAGGGTAGAACAGATAGGTATTGAGAAGTTAAAGCCGTGGTGTAGTAGGCAGTTGCACTAGTGGCTTACATTTGTAACTTGTGGGTCTTTGCATGCTCACTCTGGCCTTGGCCAGTTTACTTGCCTTGTCAATGGAACGTTGGTGGGTGGCTAATTCCCCTGACTTGCCTGGAGCTGAGAGTATTTCCTGGATGTGGGATAGAACAAGAAAACCAAGATATGTTGGTTATCCTGAGACTTAGCAAAGTGACTAAGCAGAAGCTGAAAACATATACCTTCACTGGCTGCTCTCACTTTTTGGAGGAGGCTGCCTTGGATAGGGTGAGAAGACACATGGAACAGGTTTCTCATTCCTTTGAGGAAGGAGCTCAGCCAGACCTGCTGAAATCCATAGACTCAGATGCTAAACAGTTGTCTACCAGCGGCATGCCGCTGGGGTGTTGCAGTGGCGTGTTAGGCAGTATTGTTGTGAAATAGGCAAATGATACACCTGGTTACATTTACTTAATATACAGAAGCATAATTTCTGTTTACTGACAAATTATGAAATAAAGAGCAGAGCAGTCTTTCAGCTGAAAAATCCGACCACCATAAATTTTTGTGCTTGAAATTGCTGTGTTATTTAATATCATTTTCTAAATTGTACTGCCTAGCTGATTGGATCCCTGATAATTTTTCAGGATATAGCTGGAAGGTCAGAGAGATAACTTAGTAGAACTCAGTGCACAGAGATTTGATAATTATTTCCCAGGAAAGCCTGTGCCTGCTGCTCTGTGGCTATTAACTCTTCCGTGGGAATTGCTTGGTGATAATCTGAATGAAGTAGCTTTGCTTTTGTTATTATTTCAAGTCATGTTTCACCATTCTGGAAATCTGTTTATTTTAGCATTTACCAGGCACTTTTTTTTATTGGTACATGTTTGCAGTCCAGAGCGATTGCATTCCTCATGGGGAGTTGGTACATGTACATACAACATTTAAGTTTCTTCGTTCTCTGTTACATGCCGCTTCTGAAAAACAATTGTGTAACTCCGTGTTTTCTGATGAGGAAACTGAAATTTGCAAAAGTTATGTTAATTTGCCCCCAGAGCAGACAGCAAATTAATCGAGAAGCAGGATCGGAGTTTAAGACCAGTGTCCAGGTGTGCTTCCGGAATACTTCGTTAGGCGCCCGGGTCACCCAGCCCCGGGACGGCCCTGCCTCCCTTAGCTTCAGCTGAAGTGTGGTGTTACCAAGCCGAGTAAAGGTAAACCAGTTTGCGTGGGTGAGGGTAAATTCAAATTTAGAAGGAAAAAAAAATCATTTGCTTCGTACAAAAGATCCCCACCACACTTCTTTTGAAGCATTTTCTTTCTTTCTTTCTTTTTGTTTTTTGCGGCACTGGGGATCGAACTCACAACCTCCCACTTGCCAGGCAGGTGCTTAAGCCACTGAGTTAAATCCCCAGCCCTTTGGAGCATTTTCTTTCTAAAGCTTGTAAGTGTAGATTTGTGTTTTGTCCCTTCCAGACGTATGTAAAACTGTTACAATTCGAAGCAACCTCCTGCCTGCTTTGCGACCCACTCATGTTTTCTCAAGGCCCTGGAATAAAATCAACAAAGAATTCACTGCCCCTATTTCCCGGTTTCTGGCGGAGTGGGAGGAGCTTGGCTTGAGGGAGCTGCACTCACAAACTACCTCCCATCAAAAGGAGCCGAGAAATTTACCTTCCCTTCAGGTAAAGCCAGTTGCAAACACAAATGGCCACTCAGGTTACCAGGAGAAACTAGGAAGCGCTTTGCGGATCGCGCTGTCCAGTCCCCTTGTCTGAGGACTGGTTAAGATTTCCTTTGAGAACCGGGACACCATGGAGCCTCTGCTTAGCTGTGTTAACAGGAGGGTTTGTTCCACCTTTGTCATCTCTTGCTGGAATACCTTGGTTGCACACTACATTCTAGTTGAATGCTTATTTAAAACTCTTTTTTCTCTCTTCCACATTTGAGAGAAACCTGAGTAGGCAGGAGATTTGGCTTTTAATTATATTTTCCCTACTACACAATATAGAAGTGAAATGGGGTGGAGCTAGGAATGAAAATTGCCTAGATGAGGACTGTGGAGGAAGGAGTCTTTAGTTTGTTTTGAAGAGGGAAGTTGGCTCAGGAGGCAACTTAAATAAAAGCACGGGAAAAGAGAATTTTCAGTATTGCTATGATACATATTTATTTTTCTTCATAGCATTCCAGAAATAGAAGTAATAGACTCGTATTAAAAACTGAAGAGCCAGGTGTGGTGTCACATACTTGTAATCCCAGCACTCAGTTAGGCTGAGGCAGGAGGATCACCATCAGTTTGAGGCCAGCCTGGGCTCTGTAGTGAGTTCATGGTGAGCCTGGACTACGTAGCAAGGCCCTGTCTCAAACAAAACAAAACAAAACAAAACAAAACAAAACAAAACAAAACACCTGAAATTATTTTTGGGTAACTGTGTCTTAATTATTGACTACATTGAATTACAAACTGAAATTACTTTGGTTATATTCTTTTGACCGTAACATCACGCTGGGCTTAGACAAAACAAGTCAGCTTTGGAACGATACAGCAACCCGATTTACATTCTGAAGTCTTGTCTTCCTCGGTCTCGTTGAAGGGTGGGCACCACACTGTACGGTGGCTGAGCTGCTCTGCAGTTCAAGCAGCTGCCTGGGATTGCAAACTCTGGAGCTCAAGGATTAAAGATATAAAGTTTAAGGAAAGGAAGACATTCTATTGGGCACGTTATTGGAAAGGGGTAAAAGGAGAAGATAGATAGCTACCCTGATAAATCAGGTTCTGAAAAGATGGAGGACCAGTGGACCTTTGCTCCCAGTTGTCTTTATTGGGTGTCAGGGCCCTCCCTCTTACCTGGAGCTTGTGACAGCCTGATGGGCTGTCCCAGGCCATATGACTCTCACCTCCTCACCATTGTCTACATATAAATTTCTAAGTGAGCTTTATTTGGTTTCCTTTGTCCTATCAGGCCCAGTTTCAAAATTTATAGGCAGTTTAAGAGGGACTGTACATGCAGGGTCAAGTTAGCAATTTAGTAAAGGGAAACATAGTGAATAGATATAGCTATGGATATAGTGATATATATTGTATGTGTGGTGCGTGTCTAGGTGTGAGATTACATATATCTTATATACTAAGTGAGTTTCCTGTTATGTTGCTCCCTCCCCAGTTTGTCTCCTTTGTACTTTGCTGCAGGTGGTGAGGGGCAGTTAACTTTGACTGGGGTGCATGCAGAGCCATGCTGTATTTTTAACTCTCTCCTAATTTTCGCTCCTTCCAGCAAAGGTTAACTTTCCAGTCAGGATTTGCCAGAAAGCGTACAGAGGCCTTCATTCTGTTACTTCCCTGCCTATCTGTCCCTTTTCCCTGTATTTCTCTCCTCTGAGATGTCCATCCAACTGCTCTCCTCTGAGATGTCCATCCAACTGACATGGGCTGTTACTGGTCTGGCTTCCTTGAGCTCGGTAGGGTTGTAGGTAGGGGATGGTGGACGGAGTCCGTAGCAGTGAGAGGTATCCAGTAGGCCTCAGCAGGAGGAGTCTGACACCTTTACCATGGGTTTCATCTGCACGGTCACTTGGAGTCTGGCAGCCTCTAGGCAAGAACAGAAAATTTACCAAGAAATTAAATCATGTATGAACAAAGCATGAGCACTAGTTGGAAAGGCAGATTGGGGAAGAAGCCACATTTAGACTTTGCTTTTAAGGCACTGGAGTAGTAACTGTAACCAGTTGGCTCTTAAACCTGTCTATAGGTGTATTTGGAAACTTCCAGTGGGGCTCAGTGATTGGAGCCCCTTTCTATATGGGTCTATATTGCTATCACTTTTATATATCTTTGGTTATACTCCTCTGCTTGGTGTTCAAAACCAAGTTAAAGTAAGACTTGTGTTAATCAAGATTAACCTTTTGTCATATATCAAGGTCAGTTAAGTTTCTTTAGGCATTAAATTTTTTTTTTGGTGCCAGGGATCAAACTCATGACCTTGCACTTGCCAGGAGGGCGCTGTGCCACTAAGCTATATCCCTGGCCCTAGACATTACTTTTGGACCCATGTACAGAGCCTCTCAGTGCCTCTGTCAGTGTCAGCCACCAGGATGGGCCATGACATTGCTTGACCATGTGGCTTCCTGTGGAAGCATGGAGACATTTTGTGCAGTACAGTGTACATGGGTTCACTCCCGTCCTCTGGGGTCTAACAATCTCCTCACTCAGGATTTTGGGTGACTCACCAAAGTTGTAGAATCCTGTAGAATGTTCCCTTCATGTGCTGAGTCCTTCTTGACCTTGGATGGCCAGTGCCAAAATATTGGCTGTCCTCTTAGTCCAGTTACCGTTTTAGCCCTGATCTCCAAACCTTAGTTGTTGAACACCAAGAAGATAAGTAGGTTTAATTTTATGATTTTTGTATAGATATCAAGAACCTTGAAATATATAGTATGACCAGGGAACTGTTATTTCCTTACCAATCATGGTGTTCTGAGAAGTTAAATCCCTGCACAATGTTAACATACAACAATTATTAAGTTTTACAGAGAAAACTTGAGATCAAGAGAAACAACATGTTAGCATAACAGTTATGATGACATTATCATACTAGAATCATTAGGTTTGTTATTATCTCTGAAACACATTTAAATGTCTATCTTAGTACAGAATAACTTCTTAGTCCATTATTTTTATGACATAAAGAATTTTTACCCCAGTTGTCATCCTTTGATAGGGTGTCCTTGAAGAAGAGTGTAGCTGTCCATAGATGAATCTTGTAAGTTATTAATATCCAACCTTTAATTTTTAGTGTGACATTTCCACACAGTGTTTGGGTATCTTTGTGTTGTAACACATACATAACATACATATCACATAAGCCTTGAAAAGTATCATTTCACTGGTGGTTTCATGTTTGATTGACGTATACGTTTTATTACAAGTAGCTAGAAAGGGAAATTCAGATATTTGAGCTAAAAGAAAAATTTATCACCATAAGCAACTTTCCACCATAGCATACTGGTGGAAATCATCAGTATGATAAGACATTTATTTATTTATTAGTTTTTTATCCTTGAAGACTTGTACACTTGGAAAATACGAATACATTTAATACAGTATGAAGTCAACAATGAGTGTCACAGTGATATAGAAATCTTTGTGCACATTTACTTAGCTTTTACTTGTAAAGCAAATCTCAGACTCTCTTGAACAGGTTTTACAGTTTGTATCAGTATTGACAAGAATAAAAAGACATCTTTAGAGCTCCCATAAGTCTAGGAATTGGTGTTTATATCCTGACAGACTATTTGGGGTAATGTCCCATGAAGAATTTTTGTTTGTTATCCTGTTTCTGTACTTGTAGAATTTTTATTTCCCATTTTTGATACGTCTTTGTGTCTGAGTTTCTCTTAACTTCCTCTAATAGAGGTTTTATGTGTCCCTGTACATTTAACCGCCCCCCCGCAAGAGGTCTCTTATGTATCTGTACACTCAATTTCCCCACAATGGAGGTTTCCCATGCACCCTGAATTGCTTTTTCATGCATTTAACTTCCATCTAGGATATGTATCTGGCACACATTTGTCTTCTGAAAATGTTCTGACCAGAAATAGACTCATTACCCAACACACATGTGATGCATCTATATCCATAACAAAATAGCTCTTTAATCAAAACTCTTAAAGCTCAGTTTTGAGAAATCAAGAGCCTAACAGTAGAAAACCATCCTAGCAGAATACAGAACTTTTGGCTTTTAATATAGCTTTTTAAATTTAATCAAGAGCATATTTTAATAAGAAAACTTCATTTTCTCCATAAAGAACTTAACCTTTTGATGATAGCCAATGTAAATACAATGAATAATATATTTAAGGGCTGGGGATTTAGCTTGATGGTGTAAGCACCTGCCTGGCAAGCTCGAGGTTCCAAGTTCAATCCCTAGTGCTGCCTAAACAAACAAAAAAAATATATATATACCAATCTTTGGTAGGGTGCATCTCCTACAAGGGTATGGAAACAATTGGGAGTCTCACCAGTATATAAAAAGTGAATAAAATTTCATGCAGCTGCTTTTTTATTGACCAAGGGGAGACCTATTCAGTAGTTTCTCCAAGCCCAAGGGGGTCCTCACTTAGTTATTTTACCAATCCTTTCTGATGACCTATGAGAACAAGATCATTATAATTACCACATTATTTTTGACCAATGAAAGATTTTTAAGTTACTGTATACAGATGACAATAGGCATTCTATTTGTTAAACCAACTTTTGATATCATTTTGATTGGCTGACAACCTGGGTGGAAGTATGTCCTTAACTTTAAAGACATTTTTACTTTTATCTATTTATAAGCCAACTTAAGTTGTAGACCTAAATGTTTTCATAAATTTGACTGTCTTTAGAATCATTCTCCATGAAAATCTTGAAAAGAGCAGAAAGAAAAAAAATGGTGAGTTCAAACAAAGTGGCTGCTGGTGTTGTAACTATTTGTTAGCACAGGTTGAGTAACTGGGTGCACAAGCACACATGAGACAATCGTTTTTAAACCAGAGTGCACTTGGTCATATTGGCCATGATACCTTTTATGAATCATTATTGTAGTTTGTGATCTAACCCATACCTGGAGCTCTCACTGTCCCTCTCGCTTTTCTCTCCTCCTTGAACCTGTGCTCTTTTTCATGAGGCTGAGTGGCAGGCTCAGCCGTGCCCCCAGGAGTAGTGGTTGTGGTGGCTGCACTCAGCTGTGAGTGGCTGTGTTTGGCTATTGGTGAGGGAAAAGAGGGAGAAAAGGAAATAAAGGGTCCCTTGAGTCACCTATGCCTTTTTGGGCAGTGTGAGGAGTGGCTGTAGGTAGTGGAGTGGGAAGTTCCAGGGGCATGGCAGGTGGAGCGTGGATGTGGGAAAGAAGGGGAGGAGTGGTGGAGAGTTGTGGGGAGCAGCCTCCCTGCCTTTCCAATGTTACCCCTCATGAATGTCTGCATGCTCATAGCTCCCAGAAAAGTTATGATCAAGTAAATTTGCAAAGAGGGAGAAGGAGGGAGATGATTCCCTCAAAAGCTCACATGTGAGCTCCCCAGATCCTGATGACTGTTTTCCAGCTTTGCATAAATGAACAGAACTTGCTCAGGTTCACTTCTGAAATTGGCATGGAGGGGGATTGGGTTAGCTGCTGGGGCATCCTGTCTGACTTCAGGATGGGGGAAGTGCATGTCCCCCATTTATTTAGGGGGCTGTCTGGGTTTTGCTTTCCCTCTGTGGCAGCCTCAAATTTGGATCCCTCCTTGGTGGGACAGAAGGAAGGGATTGGTTCCAAAGCAACTAACTGAGAAGAGTCAGTGGGCTACTGAGACACCCACTCAGGATGATTTCAGAGATTAAAGAACAATTGCACATAAGCCACTTCACCTCAAAACCCTCCCCTCCTTTTATTTTTTTTTTTGCAAAACAGGTCCAATTGGAGTATGGTATTGTAATTTAGACCCCCTCTCCCGGCTACCTTCTTGGTCCCCCACAGGGTACCTTGGCCAGGCATTAGTGCAGTAAAAGATTAGGGTCCTCTTTCTCAAACTTCGGGGAAACACATTTTAGGGTGAGTGAGGTGGAATAGTTGATGGACTGGTCTCCATATGGAGGGAGGGAAAGGCTAAGTGAGAGGATCCCCTTTACATCTCTGGCCATTCCGTGGTACAAAAGCTCCAGGGGGGAGGGTGAAGGCATGCCAATGCCCCTATCCACCTTGCTGCAGGTGTCTGGCTAGACAGCCTGTGGAAACTCCTGTCTTCCCTGTTGCAGATTTCTACTTGCAACATTTTTTCTTCCTACCCCATCTCAAAGAGACAGGACATCTCTCATCTCACAGGGAAGTCTGATTGCAGCCCGGACCTCTCACCCTGGCCCCCTACCTCCTTCAAAATTCATTTGCGCTGTACTCCTGTGTGGATGTGGGACCAGGATCCCTGATGGGTCTTTTTCTTCTTGGCATTGGACCAAGGCCCTAGCAACCCATCAGATCCCCAGTAACGATGCCTGAACCACATTTCAAAAGCAGAGAGTTCCCAGAAGGCTCTTGTACTTTTTTGTTTTAAGGGGGCTAAAATGGTTGTTAAAAGCAGATTCCAAAGGGAATGGGAGATTTTCTTTGGCTTAAGTGTGCTGGGGAATCGAGACATGCAGAAGCCATTCAGGGATGGCCTGGGTTTCTGGGTTTGCTGTCTAATTCACAGAGTCCCAAGACTCTGAATCAAGAATCTCTAAAACTGTTACAGTTTGTGTCTAGATGTTCCCCAAAGCCTCATGTGGTCATTGGTGGCTTTTCCATAGGTGACTGAATCTAGAGGGTGTGATTGATTCAGGGTACAATGCTAGGATTAAGAGTGATAGGATTAAGGATGGGTGATTACTAAACCAGTTCACCGACTGGTTTGGCATTTCCCTAATCCTGGTAGTGTAGATACAATATAAGGAATAGAAAGAGGCTTGTCTTGTCCCTTGTTTGTTCTGCTCTCTTTCGGCTGCCACAAACTGTCCTCCTCTGCAAAACCACCCTGCCTTGGAGCCAGCTGATTATAGACTAAAACCTCTACAAATTGTGAGCTCATAAACCCTTTCCCTTCAACTTTGGGTGTTGGATATTTTGTCTCAGCAATGAGAGAAAAGTAAGACAAAAACATAGAGCAAGTATTGAGGCCCCTTGGCATATTGTTCTCTGTGTAGACCTCAACTTCTCTCTCTCACTATTTTTATTTTAAGAGGACAAAACAGAATAAAACCAATCAAAACAAACCAGTGTAAGTGATACAGGATTTCAAAACATTACAAAATCAACAATAGTTACCATAATGCCTTTTGATGTCTTCAAAATAGCTGCAAATAACTTCAGACATAGTAAAAATCATAGTAAAAGTCAAACAGAACAGAAAAGAATAGAAACAATAAAAACAAGACAATGGATGCAATTAAGGACTTCAAAACAAGTCAATAGTAAATCCAAAATTACTACCATAATATATCTTGCTATCGTTGAAATAGCTGCTCCTGTCATCAGATTTAACCCAATCAAACAAAACAAAAGAGAGTGAAACCCAACCCAACAAAACAATGGAAATGATGTAGGACTTCAAAACAAGACCATAGGGAATCAACAATGGCTACCACCCTCAGAAGGAGATTCCCCCCTAGATGCCAAACTGCATACTGCTATCCTCTGAACAGATGATCAGACCACGGGCCCTAGACCTGCAATGTCAGTGAAACACCAAAGCACCACAG
>RJWT010042600.1:0-12093 GCA_004365215.1 Cuniculus paca | reverse complement strand
AGTATTCTGTGTTAAATGCATTTTATGGGGATTTGGAGGGGATCTGGGTAAAGGCTGCCCAAATAAATGATTTACTAGTTCTAATAAAACATCAAGGAAATTGTTCAGATTGTATCTCAGACCATTTAAAACAGAAGTTTATAGAAGTCTCAGCAGCCCCCACATCCTCAGCCTTTGTTTTAAAAGAAACGCGCATAGCAGTTAATTCTTCCATATTACCAAAGAGAGACAGAGACAGAGACAGAAGGAGAGAGAGGCAGAGAGAGACAGAGAGAGACAGAGAGAGAGGGGAATGGAAACAGAAAAAAAGTAATTCTGAGAGAAAGAAGAGATTAAAAGTAAATAAATAGGTATGACAGCCAATGATGTTGAGAGATTGAGAGAGACAGAAGTGATCACTCATTCATGCTTTCATTCACTTACTCAACAAATACCTACTAATCAGGTTATGTACAGGTACTCCAAGGTTTGGCCTGAAGGCCCAGAGGTGACTAGAATAGAGCAGCTCTTACCTACAACTTCTACTCAGTGAGAGGGAACAGAAATGAGCCAATCAATACAATCACCATGAAGAATACTTTAAAGGATTCTTTACAAGAATCCTTTAAAAGAACAAACCAACAAAAGAATATGAAGAGGCTAACCAGAACAAGGATAGGCCCCGCCTTACAAAGGACTGTCAGTAAAGGCCTGGCCTCAACTACAGCACTAAGAACCAGGAGGACATTCCAGAGGAAAGAGGTACAAGTGCAAAGGCCCTCGATGCACCTGAAAAGCAAAGGGGAAGACAGGTGTGGAAAGTGAGAAATCATCTGAGAGCAACCTAGCACTTGTGGGAGTCACTTTTCCATTGCTGTGACAAACTACCTGAGATGAACGTCTTAAAGGAGGAGAAATCTATTTTTGGCTCACAGTGTCAGAAGTTTCAGACCATCGTCACTTGGCCCTGTCACTTGCCCTGTGGCAGTGAGTGATGATGGAGTGTGCTGTGGAGGAGGCTGCAGGATGCTCATGAGGGCCAGGCAGGGTTGGAGAGGGCCAGGATCCCAATATCCCCTTCGAAGGCACCGCCCCAACAACTTTCTTCCACAGGCCCTGCCTGCTAAAGACTCCGTCAGATCTCAGTAATAACACAGGCTGGTGTGCAAGGTAGCAGCATATGGCCCCTCAGAAGATATTTAAGGTCCAAACTATGACAGTCCTCCTGTATTTTAACCTTGGGAAAACATATTTCCTTAAAACACATTATTACTGATATTACTAGTAATAGCTGCTCTTATTAGGAATCTGCATGCTCCAGTCTCTACAGGAAGGATATCTTTTGTTTGTTTTCTCTCAACTTTCACAAATACCATCAAGTCTCACATAGCAGGAATTACTGTTCAAATCCAACACATGGATAACCACCCTCAGGGATTCCAAACAAATTGTTCAAAGCCCCCTAGCAGTGGCAGAAAGGAATACAGGAATACACACTCAGGTTAACCTGCGCACACAGCCTTCAGATTTCATTTAACTTGTATGTTTTGTTCATTTCTTTTAATTTATATGTTTTGTTTCACAAATATTTGTTGAACCCTGTGCAGACAGAAGTGAATGAAACACAATGGGATAGATTGTGCTTCCAAGATAGCCACTTCCATCTCATTGTGTTCTCCTTTGGATGGCCTGTGACTTATTATGACAAACAGGACAGTTTCCGTGATGCATTTGATCTGAATTCACAGCCTCAAAATTTTGAGCAAATACAGTATCCATCACAAACCACTAAGCCACCAGTGATTCAGCATGCAGCAGCTGGTGACCAAAAATGTATCGGAAACCCGAATGGTGAGAAAGACACATATAAATATCTTGAAAATAATGGCAGCATATCCACAGTAGGCAGATAAAGAATCAACCTAAATTTCTATCCACAAATGAATGCATAAAGAAAACACTATATACACACAATGGAAAAATATTCCCCCCAACAAAGAAGGAAATTTGGCCATTTGTGACAGCATGGATGAAAGATATTAGGCCTGGAAAACGAGAAAGAAAATTGTATTCTCTCACATAGTAGATGGAATCTAAAACAACTGAAATTATAGAAGCAAAAAATATAATGGTGGTTGCCATAGGCGGTGGGCAAATAAAGATGGGAGTAGAGAAGATGTAGATCAAAGGATACCAAACTTCAATTAGGAGAAATAACTTCAAGAGATCTCTTATACCATATGGAGACTAAAGTTTATAATAACATAATGCACATGTGAAAATTGTTAATAACGTAGATTTTAAGTGGTCCTCCCACAAAAGTATATAAAATAATGCATATGTTAAATAGTTTGATTTAGCCACCCAACAATGTATACATATATTGAAACATCATGCTATGTACCATAAATATATATAACTTTAACATATCAATTTAAAAAGAATTTGTGTACCAACCCCACACAAGAAATGCAAATACTATGTATTGCAAATATGTACCAAAAAAAGGGGCCAAGCAATGGATGAAGAGAGGACAGATGGAAGGTAAAGGAGATGAAAAAAAGGAATTAATAATTAAGATATATTATGTATGCATACTGATTCTCTACAAGGGATGTAAACATTATGTACTATACACATTTACTACAAAAAAAATTATGTTAGGAAGAATAAAAAATAAGAATAATGTGTGATTGTCAGGAGAGAATAGAAGAGAAGCTGCTAAGTCAGTATGGAGCAGGGGTAAGTAAACTTTTTTGGTGAAACCAGGTAACAAACATGTTAGGCTACGTGAACGATATTGTCTTTGTGCTCCAAAACAAATTCTGCCATTGTAAGGGAAAACAGCCAACGGAAGTGACCAAATGGGTGTGTCTGAGTTCCAATAAAATTTTATTAAGAAAAACAGAGGAAGAACAGGTTTTTGCCCCAGGAGGTGTTGCAACAACTTCCTGATTCAGAACTAGAGATCATGGGAAGCCAGCCAAAGCAGTAATGCCTGAGAATTTCCTATTAAAGGTGTAATTTGGAACTAAAGCATTGAGATCATTGGAAATCCTTCAACTTGTTAACTCTATGTGTAAAATAAAAATGACGTTGTGACATTGCACATTCTGAATTCCTAAAGGTCATTTCAGGAGGGCTATAGAGAGCTGAGTCAACTGAGACAGCCTGGAAAACTAGGATATCATAGAAACTGGGACTTTACAGAGATTTTCCTTCAGTCCTAGTGAATCTCAGATAGAGATCAGGAATTTAGCATAGGGTATGGTAGAAGGCTCAGCCCTCTCTCCTGTACACTGTAGAAAGCACCTGACTCTCTTCTGGCAGTTGTTGAATTAAATCTAATGTGTACACATCACCCTCCCCTTAGAGATGATTACAAACTAAGCAGTTCTGAAGAAGAGGGAGCATATCACTTTATCGTTTTGTTTTTACTCTTCTTTGTTGATTAGTGGGCTTCATTCTGGCAGATTTGTCCATGTCTATAACATACTATTATCATTTTTACCCCGCCACTCCTCTAGCCCTGCCTTCACTCTAGTTTCACATTTGGGAGTACAATGCATGTAATACATTTTGCTCATGTCCATCCCCCCATTGTCCATCCTTAGCATTATATATATATATATATATATATATATATATAATATTTTTTTTCCTAGAAGAAACTTTCTTGTCATCTGAGCTCTTTGATTCCTGTCTTAGTTACTTTTCTCATTGCTGAGACAAAATACCCAACACCCAAAGATGAGGAAGGACAGGTTTATTTAGTTCACAGTTTGTAAAGGTTTCAGTCCAAAATCAGCTGGCTCCAAGGCAGGGTGGTGTGGCAGAGGGGCAACAGTTCATAGCAGCAGAAGACAGCAAAAGCAACAAGAGCAAAAAAGGGAAGAGCAAGGCTCTTTTTCCTCCCTTATGTTGTATGCAGGCTACCTACCCTAGGGCGGGTGTAGCACTCACACCCCCAATCCTAGCACTAGACAATGAACCGATCACAAACTCTAGATTCAGCCACCTCCTAAAAGCTTTCCACCATGACTGCATGAAGCTTTGGGGGGATATCCAGACACAAACCATAACAGCTCCTCTTCATGTTAGAGGCTCCTTGGGCACAGACATGCTTCTCTTGATTCAGAAAATAATTCACCTTTTAGCCTGAAGTCCACATTCTAGCTATTTGCAGAAAATGTGAGTGTGAGTGTTTAAGCCTTCAAATTTAGATGAAGGCCAGCAGGAGTTGTAAAGAATGGGACTGGATAAATGATATTTGAGCTGATGTCACAACCTCCAGACAGTGGTTCCAGGATGGAGGAGTAAGAGCAAACAGACCTAGGGGGAGGGGCTGGCTTTGACCAGCTACTCCGTGCCTTCTCCTTCCCAAAGTTACTCCCATTGTGACACTGTCACTGGGGATCCTTGGTGAAGACACCACTGCAAAACCCTGTGCTCGTTAGCTCTAAAACGTTTCACTTCTCATCCCTTTATTACCTTCTTCATGTTTGGAAAAGTTGTGCTTGCATAAATAGGTGCATTAGTATGCAGATCACAAGTAAGAGCAATAGTTATCATGGCCTGCTTAGGTCTTGAATGAATTAAGATTCCAGCACAGATCAAACCACCTGATACTCTTATTTCCATCTCAGGACTCTGCCCACATGATACTTTCACCATTTTTCCACTGTAATCTTCTCCGTAAGATTTGACTCAAAGTTTCTCAGGGAAATTTTCTCCATCCTGTAATAAATTTGGCCATAATTTTCTCTATATGAGAGTGTGATACTTCATGCAATTAAAAAAATACTATTCTCACATCATAATGATGTTTTTGCCTATCTGCCTCTCTTCAGACTACAAACATTTCCAAGTCAGGGTACATATTATATAACCTACAATAGGAATGTGGTCAATTTTTGTTGAAAACAAAACAAATAATAAAAGAAGGTAATACATAATAATAAGAGAAAGTAATGCATAAAAATGGGTTCAATGAATTTAACTTAAAAATATAAAAACAGAATATAGTTGCTCACCAAACTGAACATTGGTGCTTCTTCAGTTCTTCCAAGTAAGATGGATCTTGCAAATAATCTTCAAATTCTCCAGGTCTATAAGCAGTTGATTTTTCCTTCACAGAATGATCACTCAGGCTGTCTTTCTGCTCAGAGAGATTAATAAATGAAAAAAAATGAAATACTTTGTTAAATAGCAGACAGAAAGTTCACTTGGAATCAGGGACATTTTCCCTAGGATGACTTACAAAATCATCATAAAGAACCATATTAACCAGAGTTCTTACATTTAAATTATTGTTACAAGCTCCAGATTTTCTTACTGAATCCTTGTTTCCAAAATGGCAGACACCATTGCCATCCGAGCTCTTTGGCTTCTCTTCATGTCTGATGCTTCTTAGTCATAAACCAGCTTCTCTATTTTTAATTTTCATTTTTATTTTATTAGTACATGTTCACAGTTTATATTCATCTTAGGGTGTAGGTACACATACATAACAAACCTTCTTTCTGTTTTTAATTATTTTCCCCTTCTCACCTACCTCTCTCCCTCTGTCTCTAAATTCCCTTTCCCCACTTATGATCTTGTTGCTATTATTACTGTCAGTTTATGTTAATGACATATAATCTTTACTTTCATTGGGGGTATTTGAAGCCTGTGCATGGCATATCTTAATTCACTGTTTAGCCTGAAGTCTACATTCCAGCTACTGGTGGAAGTGCTTCGGCCTCTAAATTCAGATGAAGGCCAGGAGGAGTTGTAAAGAATGGAACTGGATAAGTGATAGTTGTATTCATCTTTATATTATATCACATGGAATGGCTTCTATAAATGTTGTTACAAATAAAAACAAACGTGATCATGGCCTTCATATTTCATCAGGACTTCAGGTTACGGATAAAAGGAATACAGCTACAGCTAGCTCTTAGCAAAACAGAGTCAGAAGGAAGATTTGAATAACCAATCTATAAAGAAGGAAAAGAGGTGGCTGGGGTTCAGAAACTCAGGAACCAAGAATTTCAACGCTTGCCCAGAACTCTGCTCACCTGTTCTCTATTTTGGCAAGTTCCTGCATTCTAGCTTTGTCACCAGCAGCTCCTGAGCCAGACAGGTTATGACTCACCAACATAAATTTAAATTCAGGACTTAAGTAATGTCCGTGGGACTAGTTTACTAGAACTGGAGAGAACCGTGCAGCCTGTGATGGATGATGAGTCTAGAAGCTGAGCTCAGTGGTTCAGCCAAGGATTTCTGGGAGCCTTGCTAAGTGAGGAAGGGGAGAGGAAACAGCTAAACTAATGGGACCCTTCCTCCCTCTTTCACCAAAACAGCTCAGTTTTTACCTGTTAGATATATGGGAGTTTCCTAGACTTTTTTTTTAAATGCTAGTGAGAAAAAGTAGTTTGAAAGTCATCTGTCTAGAAAAGTAGAAAATCGGGCATTACTTGCATTTATAAGACAGTTGTGATAAAACTCACTTTTCTTTATGTGCTTTTAT
Source organism: Cuniculus paca (assembly GCA_004365215.1). Lineage (NCBI taxonomy): Eukaryota > Metazoa > Chordata > Mammalia > Rodentia > Cuniculidae > Cuniculus > Cuniculus paca. The sequence goes on along the minus strand of RJWT010042600.1, from coordinate 5,603 downwards.
TAGTAATTAACTATTAGTAGTAAGAGGTCGGTAACTTGAATGCCTTACTGTCTGTTCTTACAAGTTTTAGCACAACTTTGTCTCTGTAATATTTTGCAATTGCAAAATGTGCTGTTGGTTGTCAGGCTGCAGTAACTAGGAAAACCTTGGAGAGGAACACAGGTGGAGTAGATGTGTCATCAAATCCCTACAAACTCAGCCAGGTTCATTCCTCTTATTACGAGATTGATTGATTTGATTACCTTAAGAACAAAATCCAGTTATGACAGCCATCAATTTGAGCCATTCATTGCAGCCCTTTTTATCTTTCTTAGCCTCTGTAGTTCTTACAACGATAAAAGTAGTTTTTGATCTGATTATTCAGGGTTGGTATTTTTAATTAAGTAAATTTAAGAGTGAAAAAAATTACTGAAAAAATATGAGAGTTTGAGTTATCTCATATGCCTAGTATTCATTTGAATTATCATTTGAAGGTATTTCTCTGTGAGTTGCTTACTTCATTGACTCTCAAAAGTTGAAATTGCTACCAACTCAATAGGTCTGGTTTACTCTCCAAAGTTCTAGATCTTATAGTATAGCTGTTTCACAACAGAGTGTATTACACTGTCGTGAAACATATACATCCTGTCTTTTCAACCTAAATTTATGGTGGAAAAGAGATAAAGTACATTTCTTCTTTTCTTTCACAGCCCCTAATACACTAACATGGCAATAAGCACATAACAGATGCTCAAGAAAGAGCTATTAGAGATCATTTATGTAAGTACTTGCAATGAACAACAATGGACTTCACCTCAACTGCTAAGCCATGAAGAAAAATACCTATGAATTCTAAAATTCATGAAACTTTTTTTAACCTCTGTATTTCCTTTCAGGAATATCTAAGCTAATGCATTTGAAATTCCTTCAAATGAGTTCTTCTGGAAAACACAAAATCATGGAAACGAGTTCTTCTCCAAAGAAATGGACCCCAAAAGGAACAAAAGGATGAAGAAATAGGAGTTTTGATTCCAAAACAGAGATAAACACATGCAGAGAAGTTGCCAGGTGACTATCAGGGCGTGTGACCCCATTCACATGACATTCTAACAACCCACTGAGCACAGATACACAGCTTAACTCCATGCCTGATTAATGACACCTTAACTACAGTATCATCGACACTTAAAAGACTGAAAGTAGACCCTTTGGCCCATTCCGACTGTAAGTCCTGTCCGTACCCTACAGTCAAAGAACATCACTTTTATAAAGAGAAATTCTTACAAAACCAATATCCTTAGAAAGAGGAATATCTACACTTCAAGGAGAAATGGTACACCCATTCGTGCAGGAACATCACATTATGTGTATGTTGCTCATATCCTAACCCACTACCAAAATCAAAACAAATATTCCAAAATAAATCACTAACATTCAGAATCTGGTTGTTAGGTTCACAGACTAAATATCTGGCTCATTAGGGAGTCACGAATGCCCACTCTTCCAAACACAACACAGAGGGGACAAATGAGCTTTGAGAACTTTTCAAAAACCTGACATTGTAGTGTTATAGTGAGAAGGGCAGTCAGAGAATCACCAGATGATAGACATTCAAGTCCTCTCAGTATTTAGTGAACTTAGATAGATAAGGTCCCTGAATTAAAGTTTTAAACCTGAAAATAGAGATATTATTTGTATTACACAGATCACAGGAATTTTATGAAAATATATTTGATTCATATGTATAATTAATATATTTTACATATATTTATAACATAAATATAGCATACTTATGTTGTAAATATTGCAATGCATCCTAATGTATTAATGATATGTTTATTATAAATTATATCACTCACACGTATAATTATGTTTGTATAATACTATAATGCATATATGTCTCTAGTTCTTCTTGGAGTTTAGGGGAATAGCACTTAAAATGTTTGAAAATACTCAGGATGTAAGCTGCATCGGAAAGTCCACTGTACGCTACAAGCTCACTGTGTGGGAAACGACAGAGGAGCTAGATCTCTCAGCGCTCCTGCGCTCACGGCACATCAGTATTTCCAACTGTTACTACACGCTAAGGAGCAAAGCTCAGGGTTCCCGTATCGCTTGCTTTTCAGAAGTTTCTGCCCCTCCACTCGGAATTCCTTCCTTGGACCCACGGGCTTGGGCAGAAGGGTGAGGATGAGAGGATCAGTGACAGGTTAGGTCCTTGTGCAGAAAGAGCCCACAGTGTAGAAGGCAGTGACCCCAGTGCAGTGGAGAAGCCTTATGTCACCACCGTTAATCTCCTCTTAGCGGCGGCGTCTCTCTCCCAAGCCCCTGACAGGGTCTTTGTGCAGGTCCCTGGGAAGAAGGTTCACCTGCCGATCTGCCCTGATGAAGTAAGCACAAGGGGGTTGTTTTCATCAAAAGAGGAAGCCTTCGAAAGAGGAAGTGGTGAACAAAGGGCTGAATCCTGAGGATTACAAATGCTTTTGAACTGCCCTGGGAAGATCGGGTGAGGCCATGGGAGAATTAAAGTCTGCTCAGGCCACGCTCAGCAGGCAGAGGGAGGCTTGCGGCGGAGACCTCGCTCAGAGGCTCGCGCTGGAAAGATCACAGAATCGCAAGCCAGAGCTGACAGCAACAAATACCAGGTGCATCTGAAGTATCGAAGCAAATAAATATGACATCATGTTCTTTCCACCACTGCTACTATTATCATCCAAAAAATTCATTGCTCCAGATTAAGCGCAGCCTAAATCCTGAGAACATCCAGCAGGAATACTGCTTCCTCTTCTTAAGCTCATGTCTGATGTTTTACTGGGCCGTTTCCCTTAACTGTACTCAAGGGAAAATATGATGTAGTTCAGGATTTTACCTTAAATATCTCCTTAGGTCACCTGCCCCTTTGGGCAATTCTTTCTGGAGGACAATTAGCTTCCCTGGCTTCTTGAAAGCACAGACAGTCCTCTGATCATGTACATTTGAAAGATGGCTGCTTCACCGTTAAAGTTGGACCTCATTCTCCCATAGTCACTTGATGAACTGCCTAGATTAACATCTTTAGTGTCAACTGAAGAGACAAATTAATTCCTGATTCTATGAGATGAGGAAAAAATAAAATTCTTCACTTGGAGTATGCAGTGTCAGATGCAGACTGTTGATTGTGCAGAGGAGGGAGTGTCTATGACGAGAAAGTGCAATATCTGCCTATGCTAACAACACTCGGCTTCTTGTAACATGAATGTGTTTCTGGTTCTGTCTTCCCGCGGCCCCGACATTGCTGAGAATATTCCCAACCTGCCCTCCTGGTTCGGAGTTAAAGATACCTTCCCAACAGACCTGACCTACAGGGGAGAACTTCTCCCTAGCTATAATTGTGCAATAAAAGATCAAACATAAAATACTAAAAAGGAGTTCCTTAAATGAACATGCAAGTTCAGAAAATGTAGGGAAGATTTTAGATTTAATGATTATATTCATTTTATCTTATTTTTTTAAATTTTATTTTAAAGAGAATAAAACCAAGCAAAATGAAACAGAATAAAGACAATCAAAACAAAAGAATGAGAGTGATACAGAACTTCAAAACAAGATAATAGGAAATCAATAATGGCTATGATGTATCTTGAGACAAGCCACAAAAGTTGTCCACACAAACCTAATTGGTCACTCTTAATGATGAGGATGTGTTTTGAGGAAGGCATAGCTAAGCAATTTCATCATGAGTGAATATCATAAACTTACACGAACTAAAACAGCTACATACTAAGTGAAAATATATTCTTATAGGAGCCCTGTCATATACAAAGTACATCATTTACTGAAACACTGTAACACAACTCCTAACTACTTTTTGTGAGGAAAGCAGAGAATTAATGGGATGATTGGAATAATTTAGAAGGCAAGGGTCGACTGGAGGAAAATCTTCTTACTTTAATTTTCTAACCAAGCTAAGTTTGCTGCATACTTTAAACTCAGTCTAGCAAGATACCCATTTGAAAATGGTTAAGTACTGTATCTCAAAAGTGGATTCAAGTGAATTTAAGCATTGTTTTAAAAACTCAGGCTACTTCTTTCAGGTAAGTTTATCAAGAAAGCTTCTATACAGACTTCATGGAAGCCGTGAGCATAGCAAGTATATAACTGACACACAGCACGATCAGCACATTTTCTAATTGCCCTGCCCAAGCTGGAAAGAGTCTTGGAGATTGATTAATTTAACTAAAGTCCTCAACAGTTTAAAGATGTCTGATTCGGATGTAATAAAAATTTATTGGCATTGCTGACTTCTCAGACATCGTCAGCTGCTTTAGCAGGTCCTGCACTTCAAAACCTGCTTTGAAGACCAAACTACTTTCTACCTGGAAAGACATTTTAAGAAGTCATAGTTTATAATCAGGGGCTGTTGTTTTCATGGTCTTTCTGATGCCAACTTCTGCAGCCTTCATCTTACCTTCGAGTGTAATTCATGGTCTTCTTTTAAGAGACTGAGACCACAGTCCGTAGGGCAGGGATCAGTTTTATTAGAAATGCTCCCTGGGGTTAAAAACAAAAAGGTGGGAAAAATATATTACAGATTTTTCACTCTAGAGGATTTTCACTGCTAAATCTAACAGCTTATATAAAGCCTGACAAATAGGGGTAGAAGGATAAATTCTAAAAGTACCAAGCTGTTTTATGTCCCCAGTTTTAATTCAATCAGCTTACGAACTTCAAGTAGGAGTCAGATATCAGCCATATCATGGTGATGCAATTTATAAGCAGCAGCTGTTTCTGATCTGCTTTCCTAGCCTCTTTAAGAGAGGATTCTCCACTATGAGCTACATTTCTGGGGTTATGTTTCTAAAGAAACTCCCCTACGCCTTGTATGGATGGTTCAATATGAAACACTGAGGTGACAGAACTTGATTTTCTGTCTGCATCCAGTGCTCCTCACCTGAGCCACCTTTCCCATCTCATGCATGATTTGTTCTACAAAACAGTTCCTTGAGGCTCAGTACTGTCGGCATATTGGACCATATTATAATCCAGCATGGTCCTGTGCTTTGCTAAACTGCATACTTGCTCTGAGCCTGTTGAATGCCAGTAGCGCCCACTCCTGCACCCCACCCGAAATGTCCCCAAACATTGCCAAAGCCCTCTGGGGGGAAAAAGAACCCTGTTTTGATTACTGTTTTAGTTAAGAGACTCCTTGTAGACACATGTCTTGTTCATCTTTGAGGTGTCTAACACACACATGTTACTTTCTCAATAAATGTTTTTTGAAAGAAAAATAAGTCAATAAGTAAAAATGAAAATATCACAGAGGCAGGTATTACTATAGCTTTCTGCCCCCTAAGTCATTAGCTGGACCTCTCGTGTCTGTGAACCCATGGGATGAGGCCCATCCTCTGGACCTTTGATAAATCCTGCTCTAGAGCTTGGAAGGCCTCAAGACAGCCAGGAGACAAGGGTGTTGACCCGATAGTTTTATTCTTTTCTAAAAAAAAAAAAAGACTGAGCGATCAATGTCTTTTTTCTTTCCCCTTTTATTTCCTCCAAAGATTAAACGGTGCCAACTCCTGCCATTGGGAATTTTCCTAGTTGAATATTTTTAAATGAGACTTTTGACAGAGTAAAATGTTGAGGAT